>JAQHUG010000252.1:2696673-2706774 GCA_028555095.1 Dicrostonyx torquatus | reverse complement strand
TTCTTCGTTGCCTCCATTTCCTTTTTCAGGTCTTGAACTGTTTCCTTCACCTGTTTGATTGCTTTTTCTTGGCTTTCTAGAGTATTTTTGACGTATTTATTCATTTCTTCTAAGTTTTTGTTAGTCATGAAAAGGGCTCTATTGCTTTTATTAATGAATAAAGAAACTGCATTGGCCTGTTGATAGTGCAGAACTTATGTAAGTGGGAAAAACAGAACTGAATTCTGTGAGGAAGAAAGCAAAGTCAGAGAGAGATGCCATGGATCCACTGCCAGAGATAGTCATGCTGGAAATTTGCTGGTTGTTTGCCTTCCACTGTGGATTTAAACTCAATGCCTCCCAGGATCCATGGACCCGGACATTCTCTGCCTGCCTGGTTTGATCCTTTCTGAGCGGTTTTTAAATCTCCCTTGCAGCACAGTGCTTAAGCAGCGCGAGTCACAGCACAAGTGGTTGCCAAACACTGCAACCCCTTAGGGCGACTGTTTGTCACATGGAGGCTTATGTGGCTTCTGAGTTGCTGTTCTCTACCCCTGGATTCTGAGTTTCTGGTTCCATGTATGGAAATGATTTAATTATATTTACTTTGTTGAGCAACTAGTATTTTCCAGTCTTTAACAAATACCAAGGCGGACACTGAAACAGGACTGTTTCTGTCATCTATGCATTGATTCTGGTTGAGACTCGAAAACAGCACCATCTGCTGGTTAACAGGTAAAATGGCAGGCTTCGTTTTTAATGGGACTTTCGCCATGGTTTTTGCTGTCCCTATGGAAAAAAATCACAAGAGGCCTATTTGCTTATGAAGGTACCTCAATTTACTAATTATTAGGTTTCAGTTGTCTTCTCCATATTATATCATTATGGAAGTATATGGTATTAACTGATAGGATTAATACCATGATAGGCAAAATTGACTCCATATCTAAGGGTATTAGGAATTTACCTGAGAGGGTCCAGGCTATTGAATTTGACATTCAGAAGTTAGCACAGAGTTTTGATAAGGCAACAGACAAAATATACCCCACAGGATGGTAATTTACAGTATATCCAGAAGCAGTTCAAGGAGGAGATGTTATCTTTGAAAGGAAACATTAAGACTCGGAATCACAGATGTAGAATGGGGACCAGAAAATTGATACCATAGGGAAATCACTAGAAACATTTGCAGGTCAGGAGATTCAGGCTTTACAAGAGATTATGTTTAAGAGATTTGAAATGATTGAGGAAATTATTGGAACTGATGAACAGGGTGAGAAGACACAAGGGCAGGATACACTGTCACCACCAGCTGTCAGAACTGGTTTACCCAGGATTTTAGTGACATACCCTGATTTAATCCTGGTTTACCCAGGATTTTAACAACATAATCTGACAAAGGCTCAAAGGGAGCCAAAGAAGGTAGATGGACACCGATAGGAATGAATGATCTAAAGGAAATTAAGCATGTGCCATTACTTATGGCTTGCACTCTACATTTGTTAAGGAAATGGTAAGAACTTGGGCTTCTAATGTCAGGGCTATTCCCCATGATTTCTCCCAGTTAGCATCAGTGGTGTTAGAGGATGGACCTTCCTTGATGTTTGGAATTTATTTCAGAGAAGAATCCAAACATATGGAACAGCAAGGAAGAGCAAAAGGTATAGAGGTTTCACAGGATCAAATTCTTGGTGTAGGACCTTATGCTGATCCACAGGTCCAAGTTCTTTATGATGAAGAAGTATTAGCAGCCTTGAATGCTTGGGATTGAATACCAGAACCAGGGAGAAGGATTGAGTCATATACTAGAATTAGGCAGGGACAGGGAGAACCCAATTCTGTCTTTTTGCAAAGATTAATTAATGCTGTGCACCTAGGAGTAACAGACCCAGAAGCTAGACAAATAATTCTTCAATCACTGGCTTTTGAAAATGCAAACTTAGAGTGCGAAAAGATAATTGGGCCTTTAAGGTCTAGATCAGCACCTATGGAAGAATGGATTCAGCATACCAAGAATTTTCAGACGTTTAACGACAATGATGAATCCTAGGTAGAAGAAGCGATTTCCAAAGAAATGAGGGGAAATCAACCTGCAAAATGTTTTATTTGTGATAAATTAGGGCATTTGAAAAGGGATTGCAGGCAAGGAATTTCTAGGAATAATACCTCATCTGGGAATGGCAAGAGTAGGAAACCTCAGCCTTTGGGTAAATGTAGGAGGTGTGGTAAAGAACGACTTTGTACCAATGAATGTAGATCAACAACAGATAGATAAGGCAACCTGACACCATCGGGAAACTCCTTGAGGGACCTCTCACAGGCCCCCAAGCCAAAAGTGGCCCAGTCATTCCCAGAAACCATGGAGGACATGTCACATCAGGAAAATTAAAAACTCTAGAACCTCCTGTGCAAAACCATAAGGTTCTAAATGATGGCTCAAATTGGGAGGATAAGTCAGAAATTTAAATAGGAAATAAGCTGAGAGTACGTATAATTGGAATTGTGGTTGTTGGCTTGATAGACACAGAAGTGGATGTGAGTTTCATCACTCCAGAATCTTGGCATCCAAATTGGCCTCTTCAAGAAGCAGATGTTCAATTACTAGAAATTGGAACCATATCTTGAGTTAAACAAAGCATGAGATGGATTGATTCTATTGGGCTAGAAGGTCAAAGAGGGAAGCTAAGGACATATGTAGATGATATTGCAATAAGTTTGTGGGGCCATGACCTGATACAGCAATGGAATACCCAGATTAACATTCCTGCAGACCCAGGAACTCAAAATTCTGGGAAGGATGTAATAAGGTACTATGCACAAAGGTCACCAGTCATTCAAGCTGTACAAGAACATAAAGCAACTAACAAACCTTTAGAGGTACCAATAGCCATATTGGCTAACTGAGAAGCCAATATGGGTTAAGCAATAGCCTCTAGCTGAAGATAAATTACAGGCTTTGGAATGTTTGGTACAGGAGCAATTAGATGCTCGAAATATTGAGGAGTCAACTAGCCCTTGGAATTCTCCTGTGTTGTTGTAAAAAAGAAATATGGTAAATGGAGAATGGTGACAGATCAAAGAGCTGTCAACAAAGTAATTCAACCTATGGGCCCTCTACAGTCTGGACTTCCTCTGCTTTCTCTGTAACCCAAAGGATGGCCTCTTATAGTTATTGATTTGAAGGATTGCTTCTTCACTATTCCTTTACAAGAAAAGGATAGAGAAAAATTTGCCTTCACAGTGTCTACTTATAATAATTCTCAGCCTACTAGACAGTACCAATGGACTTTCCTCCCACAGGGGATGCTCAATAGCCCAACCCTGTGTCAATACTTTGTGAGTCACCCATTGGAAATGATACATAGGCAATTCCCTAAATCTATAATTTACCATTACATGGATGACATTTGCTATCTGATTCAAGTACAGATAATTTAGAAAGTATGTTTGAGGAAGTAAAGATAGTTTTGACCAATGGGTATTACAAATTGCTCCTGAAAAGATTCAAAGAGGAGATTCTGTTAATTACCTAGGTTACGGAATAGGTTTACAGAAAATTAGAACACAAAAGGCACAAATTAGGAGTGACCGATTACAGACTCTTGCCAACTTTCAAAGATTGTTAGTAGACATTTCCAGTCTATGACAAGCTGTTGGGATAACACCTGATCTAATTGTCCCAGAGAATTAGCAGCTAAAGCAGAAAAGGAACTGACAATGATTGAGGAAAAATTACAGGAGGCACATGTGGGTAGGGTGAATCCAAATCTTAGTTGTATTCTAGTCATATTGCCTTCCAGAATTTCTCCTATGGGAATCTTAATGCAGAGGGAAGATATTATTTTAGAATGGATCTTTTTTACACAAGCCAAGTAAAAAAATTAAAAACTTATGTGGAAAAGGTCTCTGAATTAATTATAAAAGGTAAACTGAGACTTCATCAACCAGCAGGTATAAACCCAGCAGAAATTATAGTGCCTTTTACTATTGATGACATAAAAAGTTATGGGAAGACAATAAACTATGGCAAAGGGCTTGTGCTATATTTTTGGGAGAAATTAATAGCAACTATCCCAAAAGTGATAGACTTAACCTTATAAAGAGAACTTCTTGGATTCTTCCTCGAATTATATGTGATGCTCCAATAACTGGAACCCATACATTTTATACTGATGCTAATAGATCAGGGAAGGAAAGTTACAAACCAGATGAATTGAGTAAGGTGGAACAAAGCCCTTATAATTTTGCCCAGAAGGCAGAATTATATGCTATTCTTGTGGTGCTAAAGGATTTTAAAGAACCTCTTAATATAGTTACTGATTCACAGTATGCAGAAAGAGTTATCTTGCATATTGGAACTGCTGAATTTATACCAGATGATACAGAATTGACTTCATTGTTTATCCAGGTAAAAGACATAATCAGAAATAGGCTTTGTCTTATGTACATGACACATATCAAATCCCATATGAGTCTGCCAGTTCCTCTAGCACAAGGTAATGCAGAAATTGACAAATTATTGATTGGAAGCATGTTGCGGGCCTCAGAATTTCATAAAAAACATCATGTCAATAGCAAATGTTTAAAGAAAGAATTTTCTATTACATGCAACAAGCTAAGGAGATTACAAAACGGTGCCCTACTTGCTCTTTATATATCCAAACACTGCTACCTGAAGGGCCTAACCCAAAAAGTACTCAAAGGAATGGAATCTGGTAGATGGATGTGTTCCACAATGCAGAATTTGGAAAATTAAAATATGTACATTATACCATTGACACTTATTCAGACTTTCAATGGGCAACTGCTTTAAGCTCAAAGAAGGCAGATTCAGTAATCATACATTTATTAGAAGTCATGGTCATCATGGGTATACCTGTACAAATAAATCAGATAATGGTCCAGCTTATGTCTCTAGGAAAGTGAAACAGTTTTTTGCTCATTATATTATTAATCATGTTACAGGTATACCACACAGTTCTACAGGTCAACAGTTATAGAAAGATCAAATCAAACTCTAAAGGATATGTTAAACAAATAGAAAGGGGTGAATTCCCTCAGAAGTAGATTACATGATGCCTTATTAACCTTGACTTTTCTTAACGCTAATGAAAAAGGGACAACAGCAGCAGAAAGACATTGGATAATGGAAAGGTCTGCTGAACTAAATTAACTGGTTTATTTCAAGGATGTGCTGACCTCGCAATTAAAGCCAGGAGATGTGCTCCATTGAGGAAGGGGTTTTGTTCTTGTTTCCACAGGAGAAGAAAAATTATGGATACTATCAAAATTAATAAAGGTTTGGTTTGAAGAGGAGAAACCTCTTAGAAAGGAGGAATGACAGCTTATCCACAATGATGATAATCATACAGATGGTAAGAAAAACATATAGGATGGGTGCAGGGTTCTGTTCTTATCTCTGCAGGAAAACACTCATCTTCGAAAAATTCAAGGGACTCTGGATGTTTGAATACTGTCAGATGGACAAAATTACTACCCAATATAGATCAGCAAGAAAATTGAATAGGTTCCATAAGTAACTATATATATATGTGTGTGTGTGTGTGTGTGTGTGTTTATATTCATAAGTATATAGAGCTGGTGTTGGAGTTGGACTCTGGCTCAGTTCCTCTCTAATTCCAAGCCCATTGTTAAGATAAAAACCCAGAGTTTCTGTCTCATGTCAGGAGCCATGATATGAGACAGAAGAAAAAAAGAATTTAGAAAACATATTTGCTTTTCTTCATATCTATCATACCTTTCTTTGAATATATATGTCTGTATATGTCTATATAATTAACGTTTAAGTTTTCCACAATGAACAATGAATTTTCCTGCAGTAATCTTTGAAGTTTCCAGGAAGAAGATGGGGCCCCATAACAACTTCACCTGGTTAATATGTCATGATACCGATAGCACTACTACAAGACCTGTTTTGGGTACTAGCTGCACAAGATGGTTCCAATCTGGTTAGCTGAAATGGTGTACATCTTTTACAACATTCTGGTTAGACATCCACAAAACACTCAGAGAGTATTTGAAATCTTAGCAGACATTGATCTTGAAATTTAACCATCATTTTACTTTCTCAGGATCTGATAGAAAGAACGTTTACCCCATGACAGTTGGAGGTAATTCTAGAGGACGACATCCCCTCTCCTAGTAAAATTGGTCCTCATGCTTAGGGACATCATTAAGGGATTGATTATAATTGGTATATGGTTGAAGGTTGGGGGAGAAATTTTATAAGTTCAGTGATCTTTTTGAAAAAAAAAAGAAAATTGGATGATGGGATAATAGATTGATATTTGTGAGTTATTGTTTATAGACAATTACATTGGTATAGATTCTTGTATATGGATACAAACTTAAATTATATTGAATATTGTATGCATGCATCCTTCTACCTCTGTTTAAAACATTTTTAATGTATATTAAAAATATATTGGTATATATTTACCATATTGCAGTGTACATTTCTACTTTGGATCAAGATACTTGTACATTGTTTACATTTGGAGGTCATTGTCCTCATTTATTGCAAGTTGTTTATTGTCTTAATCTTTAAGTTAGATAGGTATTAAGAATTATAGATCAATAGTCATCTATGTCATATTTATAGTTAGACTAATTGATTTTTTAGATACATAGAGATTATATTCTATATAAATAGATAATCTTCAACCTCTTCAAAGAGTTGTAGAAAATGGCATTTAATCTAACTTAGAGTTCTGTGGTAGCAATACACCATCGCTCCTGGAAACACCGATCTATTCCTGAGAGATTGTTGAGCACTAAAGACACTCTACTTGGAGCTTGTCTTCTTTGCAAAACCAGCCTTTGTGCAAGGAACTGCTCATACCTCAACCACTGACAAAATACATAGTATCCGGAAATGGATAAGCAGAACTGTCAAATCTTTCCAAGACAGGGTAAGATGATTTTGAAAAATTTCTTGCCTTTAAAAATAATCTGTCAGTTATTCTAGGCCTTAGCCAAAGTTGGTTGCTTCAACATTGCAAACGTGATTTTGGGTGATTGCCCAGGTAACCAGTTGTCTCTGTGATTTGTTGCATGTTTTGGAAGTTGTTTCATTCCACTTCCTAATTACTCAGGTAACATTATTTCCATTTTCGTATCTTCAATGGGGTTGAAGACTAGATAAATGTAGTTACTTTCCTCTCATGACTTGGCCAAGTTAGTTATTATACAAGACTTAAGCTAGTTAGAATAGGATATTTGTTCTTATTGTATATAATTTTGTAGTAGGTTTAGAACTCTCTTACTTAAACAAAAGGGGGAGGTGCTGTGGGAGCTCCTTCTGTTCCTTCAGCCAATAGCCTTTAAGATTCCAGCCCACTTGTGCACAGTCTCTGCTGCTTTTTAAAGCAGCGGTAGCCGTGTGCTCTCTCTCTCTCTCTTGCTCTGGATTTTGCTTCTGGCTATTAGACACATTTCCTGGTTGTGAAGAGAGACTGTTGTCTAGGAAGGTGATCTGTAAGTTTTTCCTTTAAATAAATAACCTTTTTATTAATCATAATTCCAAACTGGTGTGGGATTGCTTTTGACTTATGCCTTCATCTTCTAATATAAGTTGACATGAACAGTGTTCCCTGTTTTCTTCTCAAAGCTAAAGGAAGGTTTCATAGGTGGTGGGAAGACATTTCAAGGACTGGCCTACAGAGGGTGCCTGATCTGGATGCCACCAAAGTGAATTGTTTTGGCTCCTGTCTGAGGAAAGGGCCTCTAAGGAAAATCTTCTGAGACCCAGTGGTTCCTATTTTATGGATTCAAGAACTTAGAGAGTGGAACATGATGGGGAGCTTTCTGAGTTATGCTATTGGTTATGAGGATTATGATCACTTGATGTTCTTAAATGTCTTCTCAAGTTCCTTTAGATAATGTTGTTTAGTCAGACATCAATGTAATAGCTTCCTTCACTTCCTTTGTTGCTTTAATTCATTGTTTTAGCTTACCCCAGTTATTTTCAATATAAACTACTATGTATGTTATATAATTTTAAGAAAATTATTTTTTCAGAGTTATAAGGGGGAATGAAATAAAATGTTATAACATATAGCTGTTAGGTTTAAATTAAGCTACACCATTTGGTTGCATTCATCAATAATTTTTTCTTCTACCCAAAATGCTGATATTGTAGCATGTTTGGATCTGTGAAGAAAAGTTTTTTTGTTTAGTTTGGACCAGAACTCTTTGGAATCACAGAGTAGTTAAGACCAGCAAATCACCTTAAGATCCAATACAACCAAGTTTAAGATTTTTTTTTCTTAAGTTATCACAGGTGTCAACATTATTGGTGATACCAAAGCCAAGTTATGTGAGGGTGTCAATTTGTTTTTGGCATTTACTCTGCCATCTAGTCTCTACCCATAGCAACCCACCATATAGCCATATGACTTAGAGAAAGTAGATCTTACTTTGGGCTCAAAGGGTCTGATGTGTTCTAGAGTTATAACTTGTTAGTTTATTCAACAAAGATCGAGAGAACCATTTATGTGTGAGGCCCCATGTCAGTCAGAGATACTCTGATTGTGAACAGAAGTAGACTGACATGCTTTTGTATGGGAGGAAAACATATATAAATAAAGAAAACCATGAAGAAGTTGAAGCTAAGGATAAAGATGAAGTTTCCATGGAAGCTGAGGGAAGCTGAGACATGTTATTTGTGAGTGGTTGCTATTCTTAAAGGGTGATAAAGGAAGATTCAGTGTGGCTGTGTACATCCACTCCCTTGTCTTACTTTAAAATAGGTCAGTTATTCTCAAGAATGCATAGAGCAGTGGTTCCTAACCTTTCTAACACTGCAATCATTTAACATAGTTCCTCATGTTAATATATTTACCCATCATTACATTATTTTGTTGCTACCTCAAACATTGTAATTTTGGTACTTCTATAAATCGTAATATAAATACTGATATGCAGGGTATCTGATATACTACCCAATGAGAAGGACTTTCAACTCCCAATAGGCCAAGACCCACATGTTGAAAACCAATGACATAGAGGCTGTCTACTATTAAACTTTTGGGAAAGCATTTCTTTCCAACAAAAAGTTTGAGGAAGAGTCAATTGTAATTTTTCTTTCTTCCTATGTGTGATTACTTTCTGTATGCTGTGAAATGTTTTTATTACCTTTGGTTAATAAAGAAACTTTCAGCCTATGGCAGGGAAGAATATAGCCAGGTTGGAAGAAATATATAGAGAGAATAGGAAGAGTCAGAAAGATGCCATATAGCTGCTGAAGGAGACAGATGCTGGATACTTACCAGTAAGTCACAGCCTTGTGTCAATAGACAAATTAATAGAAATTAATTTAAGATGTAAGACTTAGTTAATAAGAAGCCTGAGCTAATAGGACAAACAGTATTGTAATTAATATAGTTTCTGTGTGATTATTTGGATTGGACAGCTGGTAAATGAACAAGCAGTCTCCTACTACAAAATGGTGCACAAACATTCACATAAAACCTGAGAGAGCTTGAGACGGGATTCTAGACATAAAAGAACAGAGTTAAACTCGAATTTTTGATAGCTGCGTTTTTATTTTTATTTTTCAGATAGGCTCTGTTTGCAGGTTGCAAGCAGAGGTGCAGTTCCTTTAAGAAATGACAGCTTCCTGGTTCATGCTTGTAGAATGAACTCTGAATCTTTTGTGAGGTCCTGCACTTAAAAATGGTTTGTGAGCAGAGTGCAACAAGTTGCTTAATAGTGACATAAACCCACTGCCATCCCTGAAACTGGGGTGGTATGCATGACTTGCGGAGATAGTGAACATGCTTCTGCCATGTTGTACTGGGCATAGCAAGCAGGCAGGGTCATGGAGTTGGTCTGAGCCATGTCTGCTTGGCATAAAAAAGTGCTCCTAGTCAGAAAATTATTACAGATATGCAATAAACAGATTCAGATATAAAGGACCTCTGAATGGGTCACAATGTTGGATAAATATATGTAGGCTTGAGAGAGAGAAGAAAAAGGAGTATAGACAGTTATAAAAAATAGGTTTAAAAATAAAACGAAGTCTTTAAAGAGACACTAAAAGTAATATAAATGAGTACAGACAGTCATAGATTAAAGGAATAAAGAATAATAAGCCATTTT
>JAQHUG010000252.1:2682161-2692864 GCA_028555095.1 Dicrostonyx torquatus | reverse complement strand
GATTTGCTGATGTCTTCCAAATTTTTTTCCATTTCTTTAAGGGAATTTCTCATTTCCTCTTTTTTTCAGGTCATTTTCTTTTGCTTCATCTTTATTTGGTTGTTCAAGTCTTGTTCTTGTAGGGTCTTTAGGTTTTACTGGTATTGTGTTGCTCTTTGTGGTGTTGTGTGTGTTCTTACCTTTTCTACTCATCTTTTCCTCTAATAGGTGTTGTTGGGGCTGTCTGTGATTCCGTTGATTAATCTTTTAGGTGCCAGAGAATCCTAGGCTCAGATGGTTGTTCCTTTTAGTATAGTCAGTGCCATGGTTCTAGTTACCCTATTGGTCACTCTATGTTCCTGGAGGTTACTCAGCGCTCCCGGGCTTTACTCCACTCCCTTGGAGTTTGCTGTTTCAAGCCTGCTCTAGCCTAGGTTGTTGGCTTATTTACTGTTTCTGTAAATGTCCCTGGCCTGGATCCATTCCTGAGGGGGTTCCTGGCTTGGAATTGGTCACGTAAAGATCTTTGACTCCGATCTAATTACTCCCTTGGAGTTCCCAGACTCAGGTGCACCCAGATCTGCAGAGAACCGGGCTCAGGCTTACTCTCTCAGAGGTCCCAGACTCAGGCTCAGACCTGCAGAGGTTTCTGGTTTCTACCTATTCCATTTGATGTCCCATATCAATGCCTGGACCCATGGAAAGTCCTGGCTCAGACCTACTTCCTCTGAGGTCTCAGACTCATGCCTGGACCTGCAGAAATCTCTGGTTTTTGCCTACTCCCTTGGGGTTCCCAGATTCATGCCCAGACCTACAGAAGACCTGGCTCAGGCTCACTCCCTCAGAGGTCCCAGACTCATGCTTGGACCACAGAGGTTTCTGGTTCCTGCCTATTTCCTTTGATGTCCCAGACCAACGCCTGGACCCACAGAAGTCCTGGCTCAGGCCTACTCCCTCTGAGGTCCCAGACTCATGCCTGGGCCCCCAGAGATCTCTGGTTTTTGCCTACTCCCTTGGAGGTCCCAGATTCATGCCCAGAGCTACAGAGGTCCTGTCTCAGGCCTAGTTCTTTGTAGGTCCTAGACTCATACCTGGGTCCACAGGGGTCCTGGCTTAGTTCTACTTCCTTGAAGGTCCCAGATTCACATTCGGACCCTCAGCAGTCCCTGGCTCTGGCTCATTTGCTCAGCAGTTGCTCCCCTGTATCTGTTCCTGCGGAGTTCGCTGTCTCAATTCTGCTCTGGTTCAGGTCACTGGCTCAGTCCAAATTCACAAATGTCCCTGGACTGGATCAACTCCCACTCCTGTGGAGCTTCATGAATATGTTTTATTTCCATTGGTTAATAAAGAAACTGCTTCAGCCTATGGCAGGGGAGAATATAGCCAGGCTGGAAGAGTTATATACAGAGATGCCATGTAGCTGCCAAAGGAGTCAGACATGGGATCCTTACCAGTAAACCACAGCCTTGTATTGATACACAGATTAATGTAAATGGGTTAATTTAAGATGTAAGAGTTAGTTAATAAGAAACCTGAGCTGATAGGCCAAACAGTATTGTAATTAATATAGTTTCTCTGTGATTACTCAGATTGGGCAGCCAGGAAATAAGCGAATATTCTCTTGTTATATTCTTTTTAATTGTACTGAAGCCAGGAAAAGCTGAAGACCAGGTTCTCAGTACAGAGAATGTCAGGGCAGAAAGAGAATGAGACTGGGATATTGATTATTTTTCTGAGCCACAGAGTTAACTAACCCTGAAGCCTGATCTGAGGTGGTGCTTCCTATAATGTGAAATAGTCATCTTTCATATTGCACATGCCAGTTTAAATCAGGATTTCTTTTACTTGAAGCTGAAGGCATCCTAACTAATACAGAGTGGATGTTGGTAAGTCTAATAGACTGCAATAAAGCAGCATGAAAAATTCTAAGTACACAGGAATGGGGACTTATGATGTTTTCTTATAACAGTTTCCTGGAATGTAATCTTATATATAAGCTTGACAGCTTTTTAAGAGTTTAAGGAGTTGGGATAGAAAAATGACTACCTGCTAGAGATCATTACCTCAACACATATGGATTCCTTGTACTTGAAAACTCATACTTAAGGAATCATGTGCCATTTTACAACTAAGTGTGGAAAAGACTGTGACAATGGGAAGACATGGAAATTTAGATGGAGATTGCAATAAAGACAAGTAACAATTCTGAGCTGTTGACCTTCTGTGATGCTTGCTGTAGTGAGGAACTAGCCACAAGGGACTTTCAGTTATTCACTTAAAAGTTCCAAGAACAAGTCAGAGCTAAAGTCTCTGAATTCACTGTCACAAATTGCAACTGAAATTGCAGAATAAAGGGTCCTGCTTTCTCATGATGTCCACATCCAAATCTCTAAATAGTCCATGAATATTCTATGTGCAAAAGGAACTCTGAAAACCTGATGGCATGTATAGATCCTGAGATGGACAGACTATCCCTGATTCTCGGGGGCTTGATTGTGGAGGGGTGGCCAAGTTGTATGACCTTTTCAAAGCAGAGAATTGTATCCTGACAGGAGTCAGAGAAAGTGATGGATGAAGAAAAAAATTAATACAAACTTCAAAATCTCAAGCATGAGAAGGTTCTGATCTATCTTTGTTGACTTTGAAGATGGAAGAAACTAAAAGTCAAGATAAGATGACCTCTGCACACCAGGAAGACACTTAGTCAATAGTCAGCAAAGAAATAGATTTCTCAGTTCTACAACAGCAAGGATGTAAATTATGGTTTTGTTTGCATCAGAAAAGAAACATGTTCCTACAAAGTATGTTTGAACAAATATAATCATTGTACCTTGACTAATGTCAAAGTTCTTATTTTTAGAGTTGGGGGATGATAAATGGAAATGGTGCAATGTAGATGGAAGTTTCTGTCCTGCCTGGTCCTACAGCCATTCAGTCCCAAAGAAACACACAGAGGCTTATATTAGTTATAAACCATTTGGCCTATTGGCTCAGGCTTATTATTAACTAGCTCTTACAATTTAAATTAACCCATATTTCTTGTATTTTTTGAGTCTTTGTTTACAATGTGGTTGCTGTTGTCTACTGGCCCAAGAAAGCCATGTTTCTTTCAGGGTCAGGTTCCATGACTTTTCCAGCACTGTCGGAGTGAAATACCACAGGTCAGAAAGCTTAACCAACACGTATTGATTTTCTCATCATTTTAGAGGCTAGGATTCCAAGAAGAAGGCACTGGTAGATTTGAACTCTTCCGAGGCTTCCCTTTCTGTGGCTTGCCAATGACTGCACTCTTTTTGCCTTGCCACATAGGTTTTACTGGTGTGTGTGCACTCCTGCTGAGTCTCCTTGTAAGTGCGCTAATTGCACACACTTACCCAAAGAGGATTGCATTCTTAGGAGCCAGGATTTTAACATAAAAACTGAGGGAAGATTCTTTGTCACCGATGACATTCATTGTAGAAGAGGCCAGTGTGACAGCACAGATGGTGAAAAGTGTGAGCAAAGGAGGGGGTCATCACTCTACAGCTAAGTAGCAAAATGTAGGTTAGGAAATAAAACCTTATGGATTTGCTCAAGATACAGTATCTTAGAAAGGGGTCCACAAACTAAATCTAACCCCAAATTTATTTTTGTAAATATAATTTATTGGAGCCAGCCACATTATTTTGTTGTCCATGAACTGTAGCTGTCCGGCATGCTAAAGTGAAATGTCAGAGTTAAGTGGTTGTGACAGAGATAGAATGAGCCACACAGTTTTAATCCATTGCAGTCTTCTGCAGAAAGCATATGCTGGCCCCCAAGTATTAAGGAATTGTAAGAAAGCCATGAATCCATAGAAGGGTAAAGAAACAGGACAACTAATATCAGGAAACATGTGGTTCTGGCAAGGAAAAGGAGGGCAGACATAATTTCCTTGCCTGTCTGGTGTAAAGAAACTCCCAGGTAAACCACCATTCTGGAATTATCACAAGCATTGCTGCAATGGTGCTACATAAAAAGTTCACCGAAGCTCTTTCTTGGAAGAAACACAGCCTTGGAAGTGCACAGCCTTGGCCAGCCACTCCTCTGCTGCACATACATCATAGTCCTTTCAAGTATTATTTAGAGATAGCTAGATTTTATACACAGAAAACAAAGCAGCGGTCCTGGCTTTACTAGGGAGCTCCCCACCTGTATTCTGAGGCTCCTTCACACCCCATAGGAAGGCAGTGCCACTTTTAAACCCCATTTCACATTTTAAAACCGATTCTGTTAAGCATGACTTCAGCTGTCACTTCTTGTTATTTTGGAAAAAGCTTGAAGCTTGTAGGTTTGAAGCATCCCATCCATTTGCTTGATGGACTTCTGATAACTATCCCTGCCCATTGGGTAGAAAGTTGACCCCAATTATGCAGCTGACTGCTTTAATGATGGAGGATTTTAGGTTTAGTGGCACTGCTTTTTGTCTGGGTACCTGACGCTTACTATCCCCGAAAGCCAGGACTTCAACACCGGTGAGATTTTTACGACTGATGCATAGGAAGAGTGCAGGGAGAATTTGGCAATGAAGGGAAGCTGACGGGCTCCAGGCTGTCTGTGCTGTAGATGTGGTCTTCAGCCTCACAGGAATCAAGAAAAGCAGGCTTTTCAACCTCTGGCTGCAGAAGCCTTGTTATCGCCGAAATAGACCACTTGAGATGGAAGTGCAGATGGATTTGCTGCTGATGACAGCTCACCAGGACCCAGCTCTCCATTCAGGTACATTGATATGCATATGCACTCTGCTGGAAAAAAATCATCTCCTCTTCTACCCTGGGACACGACTTCTGGAGGCTCTGGAATCTGCTATTTTATACCCACCTGCTGGTACAATA
Organism: Dicrostonyx torquatus; assembly: GCA_028555095.1. Lineage (NCBI taxonomy): Eukaryota > Metazoa > Chordata > Mammalia > Rodentia > Cricetidae > Dicrostonyx > Dicrostonyx torquatus. The sequence goes on along the minus strand of JAQHUG010000252.1, from coordinate 2,688,032 downwards.
TAAGCAGCTGCAATAGGCATCACGCTACGAAAAGCTCGGAGGAGCACTATTGCAGTGTGAATTGCTTCCTTGCTCAGTGCTGTTTGGTGATCATAAGATGGATTGCCAGCTTAGCACAGGCACACAGTGTTTGTGTAAGGACCAGGGAGGGCGATTTCCTCCTGTTTCTCCCACCAGCCATTGCTTACCAGGCCCTTTGCCACTTATAAAAAATGAGGCACTTGTTAATGTTTCTTCGAAGAAATTCAAAGGCCAGAATCACTGACTCAAGGGAAAACTGCTTTGTTTCTTTTTTCCTCCCGACTTCCAGATAAGAGCCTCTGATGCCATTGGCCAAAAGAGGCCACTGGCCCATGCAGTTGCTGGCTCATGGAAGCTTCCGGCAGAGCAGTGTGTTGACTCTTCATGTTGTATACCGTGAAGGAGCTAATAAACATAGCCAAATGCAGAAAGTTGGTTTTGAAACCCCAAAACCAGTTGACAAAAGAAGTTGCAGGAACTGGAGGCTTGGGAGTCTGCGCCCGGCAGCCTTCTGGCTAATCTGTTAACATCTTGTCTTCTGCATGCTGACCTCGCTTTGATTCAGACATTTTTGAGAAGGATTCATTTCTTCTCCATTTCAAAGCTGTTTATCTGGCTAGGAAAATAGCTGCTTTAAGCAGGAGCCTTTACACTTGTCTGGGTAATTTCTGTTCCAATTTTTGTTTTGGCCACAAGTCAAAGATAACAGCTGTGTGCTTGTGGGTTCACTGAACTCTACGCGCTCGCTGGCTGCATTACCGACCAGAGGGAATAACCAATAATTAGAACATTTTGGGTCATCTTGGGGAAGAGCAGAGTTTTCTCATGTTTGGAAAGGTGATGTGGCCTCCCTTGGATTTTTCCAAATGTGACTGAATACGGAGCTGAATACCCGAGCCAGGATGCATCGCCATTGTGTCCTCCCTTTCCCAAAATAGCACAGGATAAAGCAGAGGCTGAAAACTATTTTTAATGTTTCCCAGATTAACTATAGCTCACAATGGGCTGTGCTCTGACGGCAAGGGGACGCTCTTGTGTATTCCAGACACATTAGCATTTCTGATCATAATGATTTGTGACTCGGGAGTTGAAAGCTGTGGAGTTCCTTCCTAGTTGAATCAATACAAGTTTACATAAATATATGTTTCTGTTTGCTTTTGTTCTTGCGTCGGCATTGGTGCTTACTTGCTGGCAACTGTAGACAATGGAAGAGAGACAATGGGAGAGTGATGAGCAGACAGAGAGACGATCCAGAAGAAATCATGTGGATGTGTTCTAATTTCTTTCCCGGTGATGACTAGTTAGTTTTGTTTGGGCAGAAGAATGACTATGAATCTTCATTTGAAAACAGACCTTATTCTGTTCATGTAAGGAGCATACCTGTTAGTCTATTATGTTGATTATACATGGTGAATGCTTCTCTATCAGAGGGTTTCATGTGCTAAAGTTTTGAGACGTGTGTCCAAATCACTAACCCACAGGGACAGAAAGGTGTTTTGCTCCTGAGTGAAGGAGCCGAAAACATCTACTTCACACTTATAATCTCCCCCCAGTAATGGGACCAGACTACTAAGGATGACTGTTTATCTTTTCACTTAGTTTTATGCCACTGAGAGGAAACCTTTGGCTTCCACTTGAATAGCCACAAATACGAGGTAGACAGCACATTTTCAAAGCCTTACCTTCAGGACAGTTTTCGTTAGTAAACAAGAGGTCATCATAGCATCCCTATCTAACAGCTGGGGAAGGTGCCATGGGTACCTTCAAGGCTGCTGTTTATGGTGACCTGTGCTTTTGATCAGTGGTAGAAATATCACAAGTGGCTTCTAAACCGCAGATCCTGTTATTTCTACAAACCTGAGCACAAAGATCGCCTACGGTTTGAATGGGAAGCCAGTAATTGTATACTGAGCATGTGGACAGCATTTTCCATCCTGGCCAGAGGTAGCTCTGAGTTCATTCATGCTTCTTGCTGTTAGTTTGAACCCAACGATCTCATCTTTCAGCATCTCTGACTTTATTGAGTCCCATTTGAACAAAAAAGTAAGTGAATTATTGATGATGAAGTGAACTAACGATTATTAGTTCATCTGGATATGTTTTCATATGCATCTACTCAGATAAAGCCCAGTTTGACATAGATATATGCACATATTTTCAACTTATTATTTTAAAAATATTTTGCCGGTATTTTATTCTACAGGAAAAGTTCTAAGTCCCTTAATGTTGATGTGATTGCATTATATTCACTCTATTGGCCAATATGTGACCTCTAAATAGATTGTCACAGTATAATTTGGATCAGGACTAATCTTATCAGCTAGAAACAAAGAACATGATCCCAACATCCATGATGAAGAAATATCCATATCATGCTTCTACCCTGAAAGGCATGTGATTCAGGGTCCAGAGCATACTACTCAAGAGTTTACAGCCACTGTGTCCCTGGAAACTGTTGTTTCCTGAACTGGTCCAGAGAACAAAGAACTCTGAATAAGTCAGGACTACTTCAAACTTTCTTAGGAGATGGGATGTGTGAGTTCAAGCAGAGGAGACTCAGCAAAGCTGTCCTTCCTTCAAGAAGACACAGATGGGCTGCAGCACTTCTGGGTCACATTTCCTGTCTGATTGGAGCATCCCTCTAGGGTCGAAGGAACAGAGGGTGATGGTAGAGGAAACACACAGACTCTCCGAGATTGCCCGTGCTTGCAAATCATGTTCAGTGTCGAGATTTAGAATCTGGGGAAAGACAGGAGAGCAAGCGTGCAGCGGGGATTTGTTTTCTCCTCCTCAGCATTTCTCGCAGTGGATTGATTGGTGTGAGAAATTAGCTGTCCTGCAGAGAGTGAGGTGCGGCATCCTCATGGAGCTTTAAGGAAGCTTTGTTTCTAGCTTGCTGGTCTGTCCGTTGTTGACCTCTGTGGTTGATTCCCTCATTACCTTCATGACGTAGTCAACAGGGGATGGTAAAGGTTGTGGCTCTCTATCTACTGACAGGCTTGATATGATTAATTTTTATGCCTGGGCCTTTGCTCTTCTTTTCCTTATGATTTAAATCTTTTTACCTCTGGTGACACTACATAGGTGCTAATTTAATGATGCAGGAGTCCATCTGGAAAGTCTCCCTCTGTCATGAGAACTTAAATGAATTTAATGACTACCATGGAGCTGATCTCCTCCTGACATGTGGAAATCAATTAAGATTCAGTTTTCCAGAGACTGAGCCTCTTGAAATTGACCGGGAGCCAATTTTCTTATATATTTGAAGCTAGCTATTAGTAGTGATTACTATAATCCTCACCGTACTCCTATACTGGAGTCATGCTTTCTGACCTGTCTACCTCAGAAAAAGCAAACATGTGAGGCAGGAATGAATGAGAAGATTTGGTACGGGCAATGGTGAAATGGTCAGAGAGCTAATTCCCCAACTCCCATTTAGCTTTTTCTCCTAAGCCGTTAGTCATCTAACAGTGTTTATGAGGGGAGCGAGTGGAGGACAATATTATCTTTAAGAAAAGACTACTTAAAAACTCCCTCCTGTGTGTCGGGTACTGGGCTAGGTGTTCTTGTATGTTTGTATCATTTATCTTTCATAATGCACTATAAGGTGGTGGTTGTTTTATGTTACACACGAAGGAATTAAGTAAAATAGAATTGGGACTCTAGAAAAGGGGGATCTGGGATTCTAGTTGCTAGCTATTTGGGTTCTGAGTTTAACAGACTTTCTGTTCTTAAGATGTCATTGTTTCCAAGGGGATTTTAGAAATGAAAGGCCAGTTTGTACCATGGTCAGAGGCTGCTCCAACTAGGAGTTCACAGACTGATGGTTAGTTTCTTTTGGGAATGAGTCCCTTCTGGGTCCCAGTAGGAGGCACTACTGGGCTCACACAGAGTGTGGGTACATGTCATGCCAATTTTCTTATATATATTATATATATATATAAGAAAAATAATATATATATATTACTTTGGTTGTGAAATGACAATTCCACTCAACTCCAGACTCCAATATTGTATAACTAATAAGGAATGACACCCACTAGACATACTCTTCTGCTTGGCACTGTTCTAATTTTTCAGAGGGTAGCATTTCTCTAACCTGCAGAATCTCATAATGGGATATGCCAATAAATCCTCATTGTAAAGGAAAGAAAACTGAGTAGTGGGTGAGTAACACAGAGATTAAGTAATTTGTCAAAGGTCAAAAGGGCACTTAGATGAGGAATTGGGGTTCATCCAAAGTCACTGGCTTCGAGTCCTTGCTCTCTAACACATATACATATGGCCTTTCCCTCTTACTCCTCAGATATTTTAAGCTGACATGCTTAGACGTGACTTGTCGGGTCCGGCTCAACTTGTTTGTACATTCCTGAGAAGGAGAGTGGATTGAGGAAAGAAATAAGCAAGAGATAGAAGGTAGAGTTGGGAGGGCTTCCAGCAAATACTATAACCAGAAGCCCTGCGTTTATTACTCACAGTCTTTAGAAACCCCAATCAAAAGGGGAGAGCAAAAGAGTTCCCTCCCATGATACATGGAATAAGCAAGAGTAGTTACCTCCTTACATCTCAAAATACCTAGTAGCTATGCCCTATGTCAAACATCCTATTGTCTGGTCTTTGAGTAGCAAGACGTCCAGTGGCCACACCTTTGGCCAAATGTCCTGTTATTTGTCCTTGAGGAGCAAGAATAGGTTTGAATTCTGACTTTTAGTCAAGATGGAGAAGATCCAAAACTGTGGGCTCCCACAGTGATTGCCATCTTGAAAAGTCTTTACTCATACTCATTCACAACCTTCTTTCTAGTTGCTTTCTTCTAACATATTCATAGTGGGAAAATTCCACCTTTTGTAGAGGGGCTTCTAGCTCTCCTAAAAATTTGATTTCCTTTGTTCTTATATAGTAGATGATCTATTATACTCCAAAGCACTTGGGAGTCAAAATTTTCTTTTTTCCTAGGTATTGAGAATCAAACCAAGGATATCACATCTTTGAAGTAAGGGCCTATCACCAAAGTCCATCTCCAGACCCTTTAGGATACTTTTCATTTTGAGACAGGATGTTACCATGGTGCCCAGGCAGGCATTTTGCTTGTGATCCTCCTGACTCAGCTCCTGAGAATCTGGGATCACCAGGTCTCATGAGTAAATAATTCTTTCTTGAAAGATAGAGAAATCTCAATTTTCAAGTGTTTTGTTGATTTGAAAAGTTTACATTCAATCCTTTAATATATCAAATAAAAATATCAGCAAAGAAGTCTTTAGACAACTCACATACATGTCAAAGGGTAATTCCCAAAACTGTAGTAATAACTCAGGCATCCATTGGGTTTACAGCTGCTTAACCATTCTATATTATGAGTAGTCAATTTGAGTCCCTGATTTACTACCTATAAAATAGGTCTAATTTCTAGTCATTTAGTGGATATGAGGATCAATTATCCCCATTAAGGGTGTGGATACTGTTAATCACAGTGCCTGGTGGTAGTAAGCATTTAATAAAGGATATTTTCATTAATTATGGTTATTATGATTATTAAAGGCTTGGAGGACTAAGGAACTGCCTGAAGCTGTTGCACTTTTCAGTCTCTAACTATGTGGAGGATCTGTGCAGTGACTGGGACTGGACACAATCTGGCATCCCTTCCTAACAAGTTAGGTAGCCCTGGTGCTGTGGAAAAATTAAAAAATGCGGCAGGATCCCGGGTGGCAGTAGGCTGCAGAAACACTGTAGGTCCCCCAAGCAGTGGTAGCAGGCCATGTGGCAGCAGGCAGTGGGCCCTGAGAGCAGCCAGTCCCAGGCAGAGATGGCTGCCAGTCCCCTAGCGGTGGCTGGTCCCAGGCAGGGAGACAC
>JAQHUG010000252.1:2621394-2666977 GCA_028555095.1 Dicrostonyx torquatus | reverse complement strand
GCCACATGGCCAGTACCTTTTCTCAGCGAGGCAGCTTACATCCTGCTTCTCAGATGGACTGCACAGGAATGCCAGAGAAGCTTCCTGCTTCCCAAATTTTCCTGTTCTCACCTCTACTTCCTGTCTGGTTTTCCAGCCTATACTCCCTGCCTGGCCAATCAGCATTTATTTAAAACATGATTGACAGAATACAGACAATTCTCCCGCACCAAAGATCTATGAATGTGACTAGGTGGGCTAAGCTTCTTAAAGGGGTAATCTAGCTGAGAAGCACAAAGAAAATGGAGGCCACTGCCTCTCTGCTCACAGAAGCTGGTCCCTCCCCGCATTGTTGTTAATGAAAGTCACTTGTGTAGACTGTCTACCAGGAAGTACCTTCCTCCTTCCTCACTCAACTTCTAAAATTAGTCACGCTTCATTCTGCTGAAAAAAAAAAGGGAGTTGTGCCACCTTTTCTGTTTTTGGCAGGATGGCAGGAAAATCAAATTCTTACCACTTCTCAGTAGAATTTCTGGGTTCTGGAAAGATGTTCCTTGCTGGGCAATGTTGACTTGCAAACTATTTGATTCAGTGGCACAGCTATAAGTTTGGCACTGGACTACATTAGTATTGTTCTCTTGAACAGATTAGTTGTCTGTGTTGGACCTCAATCTCTTCATCTTAGAGTGCATCAGACCTATCTGAAGACTATTAAGATGAAATGGAAGAGTGTGTGCCGGTTGGCTGAGAATTGAGCGTCCAGAGTGGCCTATAGCATCTAAGACAAAGTTGCATTCTCCTATTGACCAACTACAGGAAAATGGCTTTATTTCAACTTCTGGTATCACACGTGTAGGTTTTCCATGCCAAACCATTTTCCAGTTCTCTGTAGACACCAATTGACTGCCCTATAATTTAACTAAAATTTGAGGTTGTCTACTTTGAGATATCATGATATCCCACAGCGAAAAGGGCTCAAACTCATAATAAGGGCCCCATTCAGATACCACTCACAAACCCAGGTTGCTTCATGTGGTTCTAAGCAACTGGTTTAGAGTCAGAAATATTCCCACTATTCTGCATCTGTGTTGTGTACTAAACCAGTTTCTTATAAAGGATACAACTAAGGATTATGTAAACAGAGGAATACCTAGTGCAAGACGTGGAGAAGGGGGTTGAGAGATTTCATACTTTCTCCAAGTATGCCACTCCCCTGTCATCTCTGTGTTTCTATGGCAACATAAGTTCTCTGAGCTCCCTCCTTTTAGGTTATTACATAGGTAGTGTAATATAAGAATGATTCATCAAATCAGTTCAGCCTTCAGTCCCCTGGCTCTGGGAGGCAGGAGAACAGCACTAAACTTTCCTATCCCCTGTCTTATGACTACCTGAGAGCTTTTCAGGAAATCCCCCATTAATATAAATGCAGGTGAGCTTGGAAGAGATGGGTGTTCTTGACACAAAAACACTATTCTTACTTCAAAAGGAACAAGAGACACTTTGTTCTGGAGCCAAATACGAGTGGCCGAGGCCTGGTAACACAGATTCTGGTGCCTTCAATTCCATATTCTAATGCTGTAGCAGTTCCATGATGTTTTATGGTAACAGAAGAAGAAAATCATAGACACCTTTCAAGTATGTCTGTAGAAACATGGGGTATGTGAGTCATAGAACGGTGGGGAAATCCCAGCTATAGGCCTCCTATATATCATATCTATATGTGTCATATGTGACTGTATTCTTAGCTGCTTAGTTGGAAGGAGCTAGGAGTCTGTGTGAACAATTCAAAGGATTCACCTAATGGTTAAAATTATGTTTGATCACTTACTAAAAAGGGCAACAAGATGGCAATGCAAGGGGCTAAAGATGGCCTGGGCCATTTGGCTCTGCTCTCACGACATTCCATCTTCTTCATAATACTGAAGTTCTAAACAGCCTTGCCGAAGGCTCAGGGTAGGGTGTGGCTCTTTCCAGGAACATCTATCTGTTCACTATATGAATAGTGAGATATTTCTTTTCTTTTTTTGTTGACAAACTATATTTAATTTATTTCAAAATATTTTCCCATTGAGATATTTTTTCACTACGGTTCTGCAGTTGCATAGACAACTAAAAACACCATACCAAATATTATATCCAAGGACACTCACACATCTCTCATCCTTTAGAAAATTACAAAGAGTTGAAAAGCTGTTAAGAGGTGTGTCAAAAATGAGTTTAGAAACCAAATACCTATTTCTTATTGTAAATCATAATTATAGTCCATCATTAAGGCTCATCAATAACTTCTCAGTGATTAAAAGCTGAGGATAACAGCAGGATTTTGACTTAAAAATCCATACCTTGGTGGTGGTGGTGGTGCTGCTTACATTGCTTCTCCTCCTGCTTGTTCTCCTGTTCCTTCTCCTGGTCCTCCTGATCCTCCTGATCCTCGTCGTCCTCGTCGTTGGCGTCCTTCTCTTCTTCCTCCTCCTCTCCCTCCTCCTCCTTTTCATCATCATCATCACCACCACCACCACCACCACCACCACCACCACCACCACCACCACCACCACCACCATCATCATCATCATCATAAAGCTCTAACTGATAGGATGTGTCCACTCAGAATACCTACTAGTGGCAGAAGTAGCAACTTCTTCATGAGTAGATTGTATTCCAAATCTGTCCATCAGAAATTTAGTCTCCTCTGGATCATGGACTTTTTAAAGAAAAATTGACGGTTATTATCCTTCTCCCAATAAAACAATAACAGCGAAAGTGTCCATATTTATACTATTTAGTTTTTATCTCATGGAGGCTGGTAAGTCTCAAAATTTAAAACTGCTTGTTTTTGGCTGTTCTAACAACCTCCTGAGTTCTCACACGGCACAAATATACCAAGTCCCAAATGACAAAGCAAAGCTGAAGTGACCCCACTGAAGGCCCAGAAGGTTACTGAAAAACAAACAAACAAAAAGGATAAAAGAAAAAAAAACCCTCATCTCTTTCTTTCTTCATTTTTCCTTCCCAGGAATGCCTAGAGTCAACACTGGTACTTGAAGCATATCTTACACTGGAGTCTATTTTCATCAAAACATATGTGATTATTTTACATGGTGGTGATCAAACATGGTGATCTCAATAAAGCTGTGATAAAAATGAGTAATATCTCAAGTTAGAAAACTTACTCTGTTTTGGACTAAGTGGAAGGGTAGTTACTCAGGCTTCAAAGAATACTACTTATCATTTATCTTGGTCCAGGTGGTGTTCTGTGTGCAGGGCTGAATGGCATTAATAAATGTTAGCACAGTGGATGTAGAAACATGCCCAGGCCTTGCTCATCACTTCCCATTTTCATACTTCCTGAGTAGGCTGGGAAATGTGGAAGGACAGCATGAATTCAATTTAACAGTCCAGTAAGTTGCTAAAGAAATGATCACATCCCTGAAAATAAGTGTTTTAAGCAAGATTTTTCAGATGGTAAAGAAAAGACAAATCCTTTGTTTAGTAAACAGCAAATACTTTATACATTAATCATCGAGAAGACATTAAGTGTAATCAGAGGTTCGGTTTTAGTTCAAATCCAACTTATGTTCTCCAATTAATTACTTTCAAGACTATGTGGCTTGCATTTTTAAATGAATATTCTGCATCCCAGATGTCTTCTCGTATGCATGCTGTGACCCTTCTTTGAGCAGCCAGTTCTCTTATCACAGTGTTTTCAAGCCCTGCTGGGCTATGAAGAAACTGCTATGGTTTAAGCACCACCTGCCATGTTGGACTCGAGAAGGAATTTGTGGAGCTGGAAAGCAGAGCCTGCACTTAAGTAGGTTATATTCTTGGCAGAGACAGTGAATTAGGATGATGTAATTCAAATTTGATATTTTTTTCCAAAGAAACATTATTATAATGGAGTTATCTTCCCGACCAAGGGTCAGATCTTAGTAGCTTCACAAAAGAGAAACTCGTGCCACGAAGGAACCTCAAAAACAATCTGGGTCAGCCTTCTTTCTGGAGTATTCTCATTTTTCAGATGAGACAGTGGGATTTATTTAGAGCGAGGTATTCTGATATGGTAATACGAAGGGAGGCTTTGGGAAGGTGAGAGCAGAAGATTGAATGGGGCTACCCATTAGCAACTTTCTGAAGGCATAGAAATGCTTATCTGCATCTTCCAGTACCATAGCCCTAGCCACAAGTGGCCATTGGTCACATGATATGTGACTTTGGTGAGTACAGAACTGAAATTCAGATATTTATATAACGGTAATTAATTTAGATATAAATATAAGTGGTCGCATGTTGCTTATCCAAGTAATATTGAACCTCACTTCCAGGCATTTTGAAAGACAAGGGCTAGGTAACAAAGAAGGCCGGGGAGGAAAATGCAATTTGATGAGGTAACTGTCTTGCTGGCTGAAGTGGTTATTTCATTACGAAGCCCGAGCTATCATCCAGCTGCCAGACAACACCACGGAACTTCAGTCCTTTACAGCATGATAAAGTCCCAGGGCCATTTTAAAAATTTTGTGGTACAAGAAGAGAAGGCACACAAAAAAGTCTCAGGGGCACGGACAAGTACCAAATAAAACACTTAGACTTAGGACAAGAAAACAAAAGTCATATTTCATGATAGAGTTAGGACAACTTTAAAGAAAAATTTCCTGAGGATAATGGAGGGAGCTACCAAGAAAAATCGTGGAATACACTTTGAAAAATAAAATCAGATGTGGTTTTGAATTGTGGCTGGCTAGTGGTTTAGAGGAACAGATTAGACTCTTGAAATTTCTTCTACTAATTGGGTTTTTACTTCAAGTTTTTCTATGCAATAACTGCTTTGCTTTTATTGTGGCACAAAACACACTGTGAGATATAGTTTGAATGGACCTTTACACATACACGATAGTACTGCTCATTGTAAGTATAACCTTCAACAGATCTCTTATCCTTTCTCATCGTGTGTGACAGAAACATTATAATCCTTGGAAACCAACTCTGAGATCCCTACTCTTCCCAGATCCTGGCAACCACTGTTCCTTGAATCTGAATTTGACTACTTTATGAGCCTCATATATATGAAAGCTTGTGGTATTATGCTTCCTGACCAGCTTATTTCAGTTAACGCTGTGTCTGCAAGACACATTCATGCTTTAGACCACATTCTTATCTTTTTAAGGCTGAATCATCTTCTGTTGTATATTTGTGCTCTGTTCACTTTATCGTCTTCCAGTGTTAGGCATGTAGGTTGTTCTTGGCTGTGGCAACTACGTACAATGTCACTGCAATGAACATGGGATAATAAATCTCTCAAGACTATAATTTCAATTCTTTCAAGAAATCTCTTGTCTTAGTTAGGGTTTTTATTACTATGACAAAATATCATGACCAAAAGCATCTTGAGGAGGAAAGAATGACATTCTTCATAGAACTCTCAGGTTATACCCCAGGCCTGAGAAGGAACCCACACACTTCCGAAGGGAAGTCAGGGCAGGGGAGGCAGGAACTGAAACAAAAGCCATGGAGGAAAACTGATTACTGCTTGCACAGTTTGCTTTTTTATATATTCTAGGACCACTTGCCCAGGGACAGCACTACCCAAAGTGGGTTGAGAACTCCCTCATCGATCTTTAATCAAGACAGTATCCCATAGACTTGCCTATAGGCCAATCTGATTGGGATCGTTTCAAAATTAAGATTCCTCTTCCCATATAACTCTAATGTGTCAAGTTGACAAAAAAAGGAATAAAAACAACAACAAACCAAACAAGATGCCTCCATATCACTTTCTGGAGTGGCTGTGTAGTACAGAGCGCAGGGCCCCTTTGTTCTGTCCTACAGCCGAAATAACCACACGGAAATTGTATTAATTAAATTACTGCCGGGCCCATTAGTTCTAACCTCTTATTGGCTAACTCTTACATATTCGTTTAACCCATCTCCATTAATGTGTATCGCCACTTGACTGTGGCTTACCGGTGTGAGTCTAACCAGCGTCCATCTCAGGCAGGAGAAACATAGCGTCTGCCACACTGCCTTCTTCCCAGCATTCTTTTCTGTCTACTCTGTCCACCTAAGGGCTGCCCTATCAAAAGGCCAAGGCAGTCTCTTTATTCAACCAATGAAAGCAACACACAAACAGAAGAACCTCCTACACCATGGCTGTATTATTACACATTCCAACAGTGCTCAAGCGCTTCCATGTCTTCACATTGTTGTCAATACTTATTTTCTGTTGTATAAAGAAAATTAATTTTTCGTGGGCATGATGCAGTATCTCATTGAGGTATTACATTTCCCACATGCATAATAATCATAGATGTATTTGGTTTAGATGTTGGCCATTTGTGTATGTTCCTTGGAGATGAATCTGGTCAAGTCTCATCTATCTTGGATGTGAGATTCCCCTCTGTATGCTGTGAATACCATTGGTTAATAAAGAAACTGTCTTGGGCCTGCACAGGGAATAGAGGTAGGTGGGGAAAAATAAATTGAATGCTGGGAGAAAGAAGGAGGAGTTAGTGAGAATCCATGTAGCCACCACCAGAGACAGATATTCTGGAGCCTTGCTGGTAGGTCACGAGTCTTGTGGTAAAATATAAAATAATGGAAATGGGAAAAAATAATGGAAATGGGTTATATTAAAATGTAAAAGATAGCCAATAAGAAGTTAGAGCTAAAGACCAAGCAGTGATTTAATTAATACAGTTTCTGTATGGTTATTTAGGGAGTCTAGGTGGCCGGGAAAACAAACAAGTAGCCTCTTACTACATATCTTATAAGTGTTTTTGCTTGTTTGCTTTAGCTATTATGTTGTCAAAGTCCTTTATGTTTCCTGGATAGTAACCCACTACCAGATACCCAATTTGTACATATTTTCCTACATCCCATAGGCCAGTATTACACTTGGCTGTTTCCTGTGCTTTATTGAAGCTTTTCACCTTTGATGAAGACTCATACTAGCTTTATTTTGTTTGGCTATGATTTTAGTCAAATGATTGGTCTTGACAGGAAATCATTGTCAAGACCAATGTTTGAAAGATTTTCATTTTCTTCTAGGAATTTGCAGTTTTAGGTCTTATTTAAATTTATATCTTGAATCCATTCTGAGTGGATATTATTTCATTCTGTGGATATCGAGTTTTCCCAACAGCATTTATTAAAGAGATTTTTCTTTTCTCACTGTGTCTTTAGTGTATATCTTCAGCTGGTCATGCATGCACACACTTTTCTCTTCATTCTTTTATATTCCAACAGCTTATACATCCGTTTTTATGCCAGCATCCAACTTGTAAAGAGAAAATGCAATAAGAGGACTTTTGCATTTTTGTCTTTCCTATTATTTTGGTTTTTAAGGATCTTTGGTGGTTTCTTTCTAGCTCTTACAATTTTTCTGAGCCCTCTTCCTCAGTGTTCCCTGAGCTATAGATGCAGGGGATATGATGTAGATGTATCGATCAGGGCTTAGCTCCTCACAATCTGTTGATCTCTTCATTGAGTCTGGTTGTGATTTTCCATTTATTGAACAATTTCTTTCTGTCAGAAATTGTTCTTACAAAATGTCACCTAAGACTAGTAAATCAAATTCCAATCTTACTGATAATGAAACTGCTAAATATGGAGTTTACAAGTTTTGAAGTATTTTTTAACCATTTTTATTTCTTACATTGAGAATTCTGTTTATATTCCTAGCCTATTATTTATTCCTATTTTTACCATATTCTTTTTCTTCTATTTCCTCATGTTGCTGGTAAACATGACTATGATTATAATTGTCTGTGTTAATAAATGTCTATAGTCCCCTATTTATTTTTTGTTTATTTGCAAGGTTATAATTTAATTAATTTAATTTCTCCCTTCCCTTTCTTCCCTCTAAACCTGCCCATATTTCCCCACTCTCTTTCAAATTCAAGGCTTCATTTTCATTGCTACTGCATTCATATATGTATTTGTATATACATATTTGTTCCTAAATATAACCTGTTGAGACCATATGTCACTTGCATATATGTTTTCAGGGTTGATCTTTTGGCACTGGACAACCAATTCATGTGCTTTTTCCAGGGAAATGCTACCTCTCCTCTCCCTACTTCAGTTGCTCGTAGTTCTTTGTGTGTAGGGTTGAGGCCTCCTGACCTTTTACTCTTCCAGTTTGGCATGTTTGTTGGTGTCATACTTATTCAGCTCATACTTTGGTGTTCATGTTGAGGAGACTTTATGGGTATATCTTCTGACATTGCTTGAAAATTCAAGTTCAAAGCAAACTCCCTGATCCTCTGGCTTTCATAAACCTCTGTCCCTTCTTCTTCAGTGTTCTTTGAACCTTAGGTACCGGAGTGTTTTGTGAATGTATCTACTGGGACTGGCCTCCACAACTCTGCATTTTTATTGGGTTTTGCTTTTTGTAGTGATCTCCTACTTCTGTTGCCTTGGTTACTACCCAGAGGTGGAACATAAGGCTCTCTTACTAGAGGCACTGTGCACTTCAGAGATAGAGCCCAGAGACCCAGGAACTAAAGCTGATCTGAATACCCCTTCTTTGGAGACCTGTTTTCATGGTACCAGAAGGTGCCATGTAACAGAGGGATGCAGCAACAGCCCTACAACCTAAGAATCACATCAATGACAATGACAGCATGATAACCCTCCAGGTGCATACCTTGGTGGTAGCCAACAGCTCTCTAATTGATCTTAAGACTCATTAAACAAGAGGACAGTGTGTCTTGTACTGTAAACCTAACCAACTCCTCAGTGCTAGTGAAATAACGATTAGTGGAGGAGAATCTGTAGCTACTCATTTACTAACTCACAATAATCCATAGCAACAATTTATAAACATCTATTCTTGTAACTACAGATAAGTATAGTCTTCAACCCACATCAAGAAGGCTATCTTTGCAATGATCAGAGACGACTACAGACAGCGTATCCATTTTATTTTGAGTCATTTTTTAACTCTTTGTATTTTGAGATATTTGGATATTCTGAATATTAATCTTCTGTCAGATATACAGCTGGTAAAGATTCTCTCCCTGTCTTCTGTGGGCATCTTCTTTGGTTGCTTGCTTGTTTCCTTGGGTGTACAGAGATTTTTTGTTGTTGTTGTTGTTGTTTTGTTTGGTTTTGTTTTCTGAGGTACTGCTTGTCAATTGTTGACCTTAACTTCTCTGCAAATTAAGTTCTATTCAGAAAGTTCTTTCCTATAACTAAACTTTCTAGAGCACTAGCTATGTTTTCTTCTAGAAGTTTCAGAATTTCAGCTTTCAAATTGAGGTCTTTGATCCACTTGGAGCTAAATTTCGTGCTGGATGATTGATATTGTTGTAATTTCATTTTTTTTTTTGCTTGTGGACATCCAGTTTTCCCAGCAAAATTTGTTGAAGATGCTTTCTTTTCACTAGTAGGTTTTTGAAAAAAATCTTCCCTCTTTATCAACTATCAGGTGGCTATAGTTATGAGTATTCATGTTTGGGTGTACTTTATTCCATTAGGCTGCATGTCCTCTGCGGGGCCAGTACTACATTGTTTTATTAGTATAGCTCTGTAATATTTCTTGAAATCTGAAGTGCCAATCTCTGCAGTACATTTTGTGTTTTTAATCCTGGATAGCTTTTGCTATCTCTCTCTCCATGTGTGTGTTTTCTGATTCCACTGAATTTGGGGGCATATCTTTTTTTTAATTTTTGAATGCTTTTTAAGTTTTCAAAATGTATCTTTAAATTTAAGAGCTCAGGGGGACCTGGTAAAACGTGACATCATCCCGATCCTTCTTTATCATAATGAAACTGCCAATAAATAGGTAAATTTACACTAATTGTGTAATATACTATCCAACCAAGTGCATTTTTTTAAAGAAAATCTACCTAGATCTCCCTTATTTGTACTAAAATAACATTAGAAGATCCCCTGCAGTCACTGTTTTCTTTCAGGCAGGGTTAGAGAATTCAAGAGTGTATTTCCAGGCAGATTCTGTGAAGGATTTTGAAGACTGTTAAGGAGAGATACAAGCCCATGGTGGATGAACATCTGAGATGTTGATCTGGGGCTGTTTGTTTGCAACTCTCATTTTCTCATCACTAATGCCCCTTCACAGGCATGGACCTTAGAGATAACCTGGCTGTCTTCTCTGCTCAGAATCAGATTGCTGGTTTCTGCTGCCTGAGCTCTGGGCTCACAAGCTTACCAGCAGCCCATTCTAGCTGATGCAGTGCAGAGAATACACGTGTGGGCAGTGTCCAAACTCATCCTTCCTCAGAGAGAATTCTCCATCCTTTGATCCTTTACTATGTTGTTGCTTTATGATGTCAAGAGCCTAAAGGCTTTGATTTAAATGGTGACCACATGCAAAGGTGTTCAGGACTGAATTTGATCCTTAATCCACAGAATCAAAGATTCTTTTCTCTCAGCCACAGGTCCCGATTGTTGCCTTAAAAATTGAGTTACTGGTGTCACGAGCACAATGCCTTTTTTCTTTATATATCATTTTAAAAGCTTGACTACGGGTATGCCAATAAAATAATGAGACAGTCCCAACCACACAAACACAGCAGAGAAACTGCCAACTGAATTGTCTTTGGAAGTCATTTTTCTTCAAACATTTTTGAATCTCACTTTGAAAAACTGTCTTAAGAATGCTTTTTAGTGACAGTTTTAGCAAAAAGAAAAAAAAATTAGTGCTGCTGTGTTGTAGTCATAGGGATTCTTCTAGTCACTGCTATATTTCCCTGGTTGCCATGTTTTCTCTTCCCTCTTTTCAAGACAGTAGACAAAGGGTAGAGGAGTTCGAGCTAAGAAGTCTAGAATACAGTTGGGGAGATTCCAAAGATTGCACAGCGCAATGCTTCAATGTGCATACAAATGTTTGCCAGTCATGTCAAGGCGCACCTTCTGATTCTGCAGGTTGGAAAGAGGCCTGGTAGTCTAATTTCTAGCTTCCTTTCCCCTGTTCTTGCTGCTGATGCTGCACGTACCAGCCATGCTCTGAGCAGTAAGGACTTAGAGAGAGAATAAAACCTGGATCTAAAGACCCTGGTTTCGAAAGGAGCATTCGATAAAGTCACTCAATCACTTCTCAGACATGCTCTGCAACCTAACTCATCCTGGTACAAATAAGTATGCAGACTCAACAAGGTTGAGAAACTCAAGAGAGTGGGGATGTATAAGCAATTTTCTGTCAAGGATTCCGGGTTGCTTTCTCTCTGTCGTACCTTTCGTTGTGTGTCTGCTCTCCTTCCTGCTCATGCTCAGTCTCCTGGAATGTGTACACATTCCAAGGCATTCTGTTGTCAGCTTCCCTCTCCGCTCTCAGCTCTCACTTTTTCTTAGGTTTTTTGTCTGCAGCCTTCTTCTTTGATAACACTTGCTTTTGTTATGACTCTGAAACACAAATTATGACTCTGAAACTTTCTGACTGCCTGACATCTTCCTTAGCCTGATATTCCAGGCTTCTGATAATACTGTCAACCCCTGTGCTCCCTGCTTTTCCAAACATACCCCCTGGTTGCAAGCAATCAGTTTGTTTGGATAGACCCTGGAGCTTTCTGTTTCCTCATCTCTCTTAAGTTGTTGTTTCTCCTGCACTGTTTGATCTTCCATCTCAAAACTGTAAGATCTTTTCATAAAGCTAGGCAGTGGTGGAGCATGGTGCCTTTAATCCCAGCACTCAGGAGGTAGAGGCAGGTGAATCTCTGTGAGTCTCAGGCCAGCTTGGTCTAGAAGAGCTAGTTCCAGGAAGGTTCCAAAAGCCACAGAGAAATCTTATCTCAAAAAACTAAACAACACAACACAACAATAACAAAATAAAAAAAATAAAAAATCCTTTCCTTATCTGTTTCCTTCAGCCAGACACTGCAGCTTCCTTTTTGGGGATCTCCAGAGTCCTTGCCTGACATCAGATGTCTTGTTGTTTCTTACACGGCATCAACATATTTCTTTGCACAGGCTTCATTCTAAAGAAGGTTGTGAGCCAGTCTTCATAGGCTCTGTCATCATTTAGTGCCTGAGTAATTCTCCCTAACCTTGTGTACGGAGGCCCCAAAGAACAGAAAAGGCACTAAGCAATATTTTATGAACCAAGTTCCCTGATACTGTAAAATTGAAAATGATGAATGGACTAAGATGCTTAATGGATTATAAGTTAGACGTTAGACTTATCAGTTCTTAGGGGTGTGTGTGTGTGTGTGTGAACACATGCATTTGTGCACACCTACCCACCCGTGTGTGTGCCTGCATACTTTGAGACAATATTGAGGTAACTGAATTCCAGAATCAAATACATGCCAAAAAAAAAAAAAAAAAAAAAGCAAGCAAAGCCGTCTAATCCTCACCCTCAGCTATGGAATGCTACAGATCAGTATTTGCGTCTTAGGATAATAGAGGGGACTTTCTGAATCTGTAGCTGTTAATACAGGTAACTTGTAGAGTCAGCATAGAGCCCAAAGTCACCACATGTTTATCACCATCATTTCTTCCCTAATTTAAGATTTTGGGGACCACTGAAGGGGTTTTCTTTGATCTTCAAAACCTGCATAGCAGTAAGAGGAGAGCACTTGGTTTTCAACATTTTATGGAGAGGCTAGGAAAACAAGCGTCTTGAGAGTTAGAAAGTGAGAAATTAAATCTCTGTGGAATCCTTGTTGGTGTTCCTGTCCCAGTCAGAAGACCAATGAGTAGTCACTAATAACAACTGTAATGTTCTGGCACTTTAAGAGAAAAGCCACGCCCACTCTTAAACAAGCTTGGAGCTCCCAGCTTCATTTGTGCTCTGTCCCCCTTGCTGTCAGGAGAGACAGACAGTCTGCTCCCATTTCTCTCTCCCCCCTATCTCTCTCTTCTCCCCCCCTTCTGTCTTTCTCTTTTCCCTCTCTCTCTCTCCTTCTGTTCAATAAATGCTTAACTTTAATATCCGGCTGGTTTCATGTTCCTGCCTCCCTTCCGCAGCAGCCGCAGTCGCCACAGCCGCCATTGCAGATCTGGCCATTGCAGATCTGACCACGTGGTCTGGACCCTGGGGACCCATTACTGGGGGCAGAGAGCAAATGAAGCTGCGAACTCCAAGCTTGTTTAAGAGTGGGCGTGGCTTTTCTCTTAAAGTGCCAGTACATTACAACAACACCTACCCACCATACACCACAGTTTTGTTCAGGTAGAATGGTTGAGAATGGTTGGGTTGCCTATCATGGAAGGTCACACGGAAAATGATTTTCTTCCACAATTCAGTCTCAGGGAGAGTAGACTAACGAAAAAAGGTAAAATATGGCATGAACATGAGGTTCCAAAAGATTATTCAAATCGTTCCTCTTCTTTGCATTACTCTAATGTCACTGGCAATGACAAGGAGACAGAAAAGATTGTTCTTTATGTTGATTGGTTATACTATTAAGTAAAAGTGTGCTTAAGGATAAGCTGGGGAATTTGTTAAAAACATAACCTTCTGAGAGAGTCTGATTTAGTAACTGTAGGGAGACTTAAGAATCTGCTGCAATGACTCTTGGATCACTTTACAGTTTCCATAGTAGTTGAGGATGTTGAGAGTCAGAGATGCAAAGTAGTTTTCTAAAGGTCACAAGGAGCGTAATTTAACATATCAAGTTTCTAGCCTAGGTCTTAGTTCCTCTAAGGCACAGCCAATTTTGATAGCCAGGACGGTGCAACTTTCAAATGAATATATGTGAATTAACTAAAAAATGCCCCAAAGTGTGAAGTCTAAGGTAAGAAGTGTTACAAAGTTCCAAAGACTCTGCATTCTTCTCAGGATCTTGCATGATGCTCCCACCACTGATCTCAAACTATCCTTTGCGGAGTCAGGGTGAAGGACATAGTAGACATCTATTAAAACACATTTAGAGAGGTGAGAGATATCCAGGCAGTTAAAACAAAGTAGCCTTTTATGATTTATAGCCCATGCTGTAGACAACAGAGGAGGAAAGAGCACACAAAGGGCCACTAAATAAAGATGAATAAAATTTGGTTGTTGAAAGCTTCATAGATTTTAGAATTCTCCAGAGGAACAGATCTGATAGATTGGATGTATATTATAAAGAGGACTTATTAGATTGGTTGACACGATAAGGGCGTGGTAGATCAGTAATGTCTGTTCACATGTGAGAGAGACTGAGAACCTGGTAGATGCACAGTTCACGAGTCTGCAGTGACTCAGCAGGCTGGGTCTGGAGTTAAAGAACTGAAGGATTCCTGGAGGACTTTTAGTCTTCAGCCTGGGACCGACGTGGCGTCTGATGAGAGAGGACGATGGCAGTAGCAGCAGAGACACACTCACCAGCAACACGAGCAGGCAAGCCGGCAGTACTGCTTTTCCCTTAGAGATCTTTAGATTTGGGGCAGGAGGCACAATCAACTATGGGGAGGGTCTCCACCCCTCAGTTAACCTTTTCTAGAAATACCCTCAGAGACTTCCCAGTGACATGTCTGTGTTTTAGTTGATTGCAGATTCAATCAAGTTGGCAATTACGATTAACCATACCAAAAGTATCAGCGAGCCTTTGGGTGATAGCCCCCCAAAGCCGTGGCCTTGCCTTTTATTCCTTTTACTTTATTTTTATTTTAATTTTTGTTTTGTCTGTTAAGATGATCTGTTTCATTGGGAGTTGCAATTAAGGATGAGATAGTTTGAATTCTTGTTACATTCTGGATCCTGTGTCCGTACTGGGCTTCTGTTCTGGTAAAATATGGCATCAGCATATAAGGTAGGAACCAGATGTGTAAGTAGATTACATAGTACAAGGGCATGTGTACAACGGTAGGATATCAACCATTGTATGTGGGGTCAGAGAAGACCTAATTTGTTCAAGTGAGTTGGAGAAAACTTCAGAGAGCAGGTAATATTAAATAAAAGCATTAAAGGATAACAGAGAGACGTCTCAAAGAAGGAAAGTTGTGAACATTTGCTCCACTAGTATTAGCTAGTACATAATACATGGAATTATAAATTACTCTCTGGAATGTGATAATCCTGGGTTTACGTTTCAGCCTCGCTGCTTTCTGAAGGGATATCTTGGGAGTAATATTTAATCTCTCTGAGCCAAGATTTTCCATTTTGAATAACAATGTAAACTGTTCCATGATGAAATGAACAAGAAAACAGAAACTGCATGCTTTTCAGCCTTTTTGGTCTCCCTTATTCTTATATCAACACATGTAGGCTCTGCCTGGTATCATAACTACGCTCCTAAACAAGCATAGAATTCTTCGAATGGAAGCTTATGCTTAGGGAATTTCCGAGTGCTTTGTTCACCTACTCGCTTCTGAGTCAAGACTTCACCTTTATCATTTGAACTAGCTCACATAGGATTCCTCACAGTTCATCACTTTTCAGAACCTTGGGATGTGATTTCATTCAACCACTGATTAGCTTAGGTTGGCACAATGAAACAGAATTGACTTTATAAACAGAAAAGGTTTATTCACCTCACAAATTGGAAGTTTAAGACCATTTACCTTGATTCCATTGGTCATATCACATCATGCCTGAAAGCAGTGAGGACCGTGTATACACGAGAAAACAAGTGATTACATCCTCATCTAAAAGCAGAGAAAACGGATGGAAGCTACTTTGGGATTTATGACACTCCTCTTTGGGGAAGTACCATGAAGCCTCATGAGAACTACCTTGTAAGGTTATTCCGACAGTGATTTAAGGATTCCCTTTTGGTCCCCATCTCCCAGTGGCTTCACCATTCCCCTGTAGCAACACCTGACTACCAAACCTTGAATCCCATTGGACTCTTGGGAAGCACATGCTGTTAGAACCATGACACATAAATAAAGTTGTGGCAAATATGATTATAGTATAGATCCCAAGGCTAGTGGGATCAGTATCTTCGTAAGAAGGGGGAGAAACATGGAGAGTCACAGGGAAGGCCATGTGAAGACAGGCAGAGGGAGAAGCCATGTCCCAAGAAACACCAGGACTACAGGAAGTCTCCAGATACTCTTTCTTCCAGGACTTTTTCTTGGGCTCTGAAGAGTCTTTGGAAAAAGTATGGTTCTGCTGAAACTTAGACTTCAGATTTTCAGCCTTTTATGACATGAGGGAATAAATGTCTGTGGTTTTAATTTACCCAGTCTATGATGCTGTGTTGTAGCTGCCCTGGGAAATCATAGCCACATCTATAGACCACATACCTCCCATTTGAAAATTAATTCGGAAAGCATATGTGGGCAGCTTTGCAACACTGATTGACTGGACTGTGCTATGTTTCTTGGGATTCTTTTCCTTGAGTCTGATTAAGTTATGCTGTATTTGAGTGCATCAGTGCAAAACTATAGTGTCTGGTTGGCGTGGGGGGGATCTGCAGATGATTTTGTGGATAGTTTTATGGTTGCTTACCTGCCCTATCATTTACCCGTTCACTTGCCCATTCCTCACCCAACTGGTATCAAGCTTCAGTTAAACCTGAAACTGCTCCACCTTCCTCTGGATCCTTCTTCAGCTTCTCAGAACTTTGGATAAAGAAAGGGGCGTGATTGTCACTGTGAAGAAAGATCTCCTGCAGGTTCCATTGACCCAGACAGGGCTACTACCCTGTTTGACAACTATCTTTGCTTCCTGCCTGATTTGCAGACACAAAACCAATAGTCTTATGGTGATAAGATGTTAGAATTTTTCAACATTAAATCCCTGTGATAATTGTACCCTTACTGACTCTCTCCAGTGTAGGCACTGAGGACTTCATGGATTAGACCCAACTTTGGGGAAAGATCATGTCTGTCTGAGAATAAAAAAAAAATATTATTGAAACTAGTAATCATTACATTTAATGTTCTGGGACATTCCAGGGAAGTAAGTGTGTGTGTGTGTGTGTGTGTGTGTGTGTGTGTGTGTGTGTGTGTGTGTTCAGGGGTGTGCACACAACTGTGCGTGCACTCATGCAGGTGTTTATACTAACTCTTTGTAATTTTCTGACCCTTCTAGTGAATCCAGGGGCTCAACACAAAAATCTCTCATTTCCTCTACCTCATGTTTGTGACACCTCTTCCCTTCGCTCTGTTATCACAGACAAAGAAAATTATAGCCAGGCCCTGCTGCTCCCTTTCTCAGCTCCAGCAATAAGCAGTAGACTCTAGGGTTCACATTCTGTTTTATAAAGGCATTTTAGCCATCATTTGGTAAGACCTTGGCTTGACTTCCAGTGTGGAATATGGCTGTCTGCAGCTGGAACCTCAGATGAGAGCCTCTGACTTCTCAGTGGCAATCCCTTCCCTTCAACCTTGTCCACATTCTCTCTCCCCAGAGTCAGACAATGTAATCTGAGACATCCTGGTGCTGCTGGGAAGATGAATCAGCGATAATGGGTGTTGGACTCTCATACATATATAAAAGCTCCCACTTCCTTTGTGTGTAAAAGCTGGACCTGACATTTGTGGCTGGCTCCACCACGCAGTTCTCCTTGTGCCAGCATTGAGTAGACTCTGATAATGTGGCCGGCACTGAAAGCTTCACTTCATGCAATTGTAATGAAGATCCCATAGCCAGAGTGAATGACTTCGTTCACTGCCAACACAGAACTTGCTATGGATGCTCAATTACATCGAATGCCTCCTGGATCCCATAGAAAGGCAGGTGAATGGTGATGTCAGCTTGGGCAGAGGGAGGTTAGAGAGAGCAAAGAGAAGCCTTGCTGTTCTCATTTCTAGCCAGCGTGCCAGGAAAGTGGTACTTAAAACCTTGCATGGTACCCTTACTAAGTATTCACAACAGTCTTTAATCAGCTATAAAACAATACAATATGACATTTCCTTAGCTGCCCTTAGCCCAAAGAGTTAAGTCCCAATTTCTCATCCTAGTTACAGTCTCCCTTATTGCCCAGCCCCTTCATAACTAAGTATTTCAATTGTTGGCTGTTACTTAGTTGCCATTTCCCTGCCTTTGACATATTTAGCCTATTTGTGTGTGTGCACACATGCACTTGCACAAGCAAGGAAATTCTTTACTGCTGCATTACTTCAAGCTCTCCAATCTATGTTTTTTGTTTTTTTATTTTATTTATTTATTTTTTATTATTATTACAAGAAAAATTTACATTTATTCCCCATGTTCCCGGCCCTCCTGCTCCCCCCCTACCCCACCGCCCTCCCCCTGCTTCCTTAAGATGGGGCAGGATACCCTGCCCTATGGGAAGCCCAAGGCCCTCCCCCCTCCATCTCTGTCTAAGAAGATGTGCATCCATATAGAATAAGTTCCCCAAAAGCCAATACATGCAGAAGAGCTAGGTCCCAGTGCCATTATCATTGGTTTCTCAGTCAGTCCCCATTGTCAGTCACATTCAGAGAGTCCGGTTAGGTCATATGCTCATTCAGTCCTGGTCCAGCTGGATTCGATGAGCTCCCAATAGATCGAGCACACTGTCTCTGTTGATAGGCCAGTCCCTCACGGTCCTGACTTCCTTGCTCATCTTCTCCCTCCTTCTGCTCTTCCACTGGACTTCAAAATTCTCAAAATGAGTACTTTCAAAATCAGAAAAAAAGTTCTTGTCTCTTTGGCAAGTCGGAATAAGATGACCGTTAGCTTTTTGGAGGGGAGGTGAAGGATGTGAGATTAAAGGATCAGGTTTGATTTTGTTTTTACATTAATAACACAGATGGCCACACTTCTGAGGACTGTCATGTCTTAATAAATGAAAGGCATATACCACCAATAACAGAGAAACCAGAAATGAAACAAGGACACAACACTTGGGTTGTAAGATTTGTCATTGATGCAATGTGTGTCTAACTGGTCAGGTAAAAATACAATTTGCTAATGAGATACAATAATCCTCAAAGAAGGGACATGGAAAGAGTTCACATATTGGGTACAGATAAAAAGAGTTTTCTAGTTATAATTATGAAATATTTCTATCTCATTAGCAGAAATAAAACTCACTAATAGGTAAAACCTTGCCTCGATCTCACTGACAATACCTGAATGGTTATATTTCTGGGGAGGTGTCATTTGTATATGTTATCACTGTCTACTAAAATATCTTCCTGTAAAAATAAATGATTCATTGCCACCACTGACACAAGAAGGGTTTGTTAAAAGCAGAAAAAAAAAAAACACCTGGCATTTACTCAACTTTACTGCCTCTTTCTACTGGCTTTTCTCTCCATTACATGGAGTTTGAGCTGGGCCGGGTCACCTTGTTCACTCACTCATCAGATGGTTGGACCCCTTCCAGAGAACAAACAGAAGGGCTTGAACTGCTCTGCTGAGTGACCTCAGGAGGCTCTTCAGCCTTTGGATGTCCCTCACGCGGACGCTGGCTCTGCTCTTTGGGATTATACTAAATAAGCCAACTCGTCGAGAAAAATAACAGCCCTTCAGGTTGGCATCAGGTCACCTGGGGCCTTTTTATTTTCCAAGGACTAAGCATTTCACAGCCTGTCCGGCGAGTACACATGTCAAGGTTCAAATCTCTTCACCGCTCTACAGCTTTTCTTCCAGAGCAATTTTTCCTTGTTCATGTTCATCTTACGTGTGGCATCAAAGTTGAATGTAACATGTTAGGTGTGTGTGTGTGTGGGGGGCTAACCAAGCAACGTAAATAATTATAGTATTCCTTAATCTCTCATAAAATAAATTTATAGCAATTCTCCCTGAACTGAAGTTAGCCCTTTCCAAGAAAAGAAGATTTTGCGTATGTTTAAAACTTTGTATCAGTTCCTGAACAGTCTTCACCGCACTCTGCCGTCATGCGGTGTACATAGATCCACGTGTGGGCCTCGTGAGCTCTGATTTCGCTTGGACTCATTATTCTCACAGATCATAGTTCTGTTTCTAAAGGGCTTTCAGAATCTGGGGGCAATGAGAGGTCATCTAGTTGAGTCTGGTTTAGTCTAGGCGAATGATGTGAAGTCATTGACCTCGTGAGCTTTGGGGCCTGACTCTCCAGCGTTCGGTTCACGCCCTCGGCCCTCGTTCCTCGCAATAATCTCTGTGCTCTCAGCAGTATTGTCTTTCTCTTTTGAGCTGTTGAATGGTTGATTTTGTGTAAGAGCCCACTCACGTTAGCTTGGGTTCTGACTACAAAGAGTCGTTGGGAAAGCTACTTTCTCATTTTTTTTTTTCTTTATGGAAGGAACCCTGAAGTGACGTGCATTTGCTCTGCCTGAGATCTGGCCTGCCC
The DNA here is from genome assembly GCA_028555095.1 of Dicrostonyx torquatus. Taxonomy (NCBI): domain Eukaryota; kingdom Metazoa; phylum Chordata; class Mammalia; order Rodentia; family Cricetidae; genus Dicrostonyx; species Dicrostonyx torquatus. Next base: position 2,646,893 of record JAQHUG010000252.1, on the reverse strand, counting down.
TTCACCTTTCAGGAAACAAAGTTCGTCGTCATGCTGATTGGTCATTCACTTCCCACAAACTGCAGTGTCACGATAACAATGAAGGGACCAATGGCCTTACAGTGTTGAGATGAAGGCTATACTAACTCTAATTTTAGTCGTACTTCCTTGAGTAAGTGAGTTGAAATTTCTGGACTTTCCTTACTGAAATGAAAAGAGAGAGATTTGCTATTTATGGTCTCATGAGTACGGCTTCAGTTATTCATAGAAATGCCATAGTTTCCTTAATAGGAATGCAAGTTAGCATTTCATCAGTGTCCCCTGCTATGAAAATCAAAATCTTCCATACAAAAATAATACATTTACATTTTCTCCTAATAGTCCCTTCACATTTTAGGAAAGACTGTCTGTCAATGGGACATCTAGCTAACGGAGGGTCTGAATGAGATAAAAATGCAGTGGAAAAGCGTAGGGAGGCAGAATCCGAAAAAATCTGACTTTGTGAAATCCGGAAGGCCCTAATGCACTCTAAGGACACACAGTGCAGCTACGATACACTTAGAAGCTGAGGATTATATGAAAATTATTGCTAGAACTTAAAGAAAATTAGAGAGTTGTCAATTCACCACTCTCATTTTAGGGATAAACCCTGAAGCCTAAGTACCTTTGCTAACAGCACACAACTGGTAAATGCTCTGGTCAGATCCTTGAATCTTGTGTGATCCTTTCACCCCTACATCATGAAGACAAACTGCACAATTTTGCCTAAAGTGGCAGTATGCTCAGGTTCTCCACCATGCCAACGCAAGAGAGATGGATGATATCATCGAAGCAGTCTATTTGGGAGCAGAAAATGTCTGCCCCCAAGGCTGTGCAGCTGTCTTCTCGGTACTATTTGGGCAAATGGATCAGTGTGGTCTATCTCTGCAGAGCCCACAAAATGGAGTCCTTACTCTGTGATTCTGTGGAGACAGACTGGGATGATTAATTGGAATTCAAGCTGAGGTTGGGAATATTCACAGAAGAATTTTGTGGCCAGGCACATGGTCATAGATAAAGACGAATGTGCCTTGGAGCCTAAATGGATGGAGAACATGAAAGATGCAGCGAGGCAGTCTGTCCCATCATCGGTACTTTCTCCTCGTGCACTCACTAAGAACATTTTGGATTATACAATTTGTTCCTGAAAGGCTATTTGGGATTTTGCTTGAAGCATACAGTTTGCTCATTATAGCTGAGAAGTGTGATCTCCTCTCTTCCTCTAGCCCTTCTCTCGTTTGAAAGAAAAATCAAGTAATCCTCACACAGACAGCTCTATATAACTCTGTGCCAAGACAATCGTATTTCTTGAGCCACTATCTAGGGATATGCTCCTCAAACACAAAGATCCATGTGCATTGCCTAAATTCTTTTTGCCACCGTACAGATTCTAATCCAGCAGATCTGGGACAGAATTCAAGTTTCTGCCTTTTAGCCAAACTCCCAAGAGGAGGTTAATGCTGCTTGCTGGTCCCCAGAACACGCTGAGTAGCAAGGTGGAGTTCCAGGGTAGCCTTCCGATTGGCACGAGAAGGGGTTAGTGAGGATTACTTAGCCAGGCTTTACTCTAATCCAATCTTGGAAGGGTGTTTAACCAGGACCTCTCTCAGCCCAGGATGGGGAAGTTATTGAGCCTGTTGAGGCACTAGCGGTGAACATGAATCTTTGCACCTAAGCCTTCTTAATCAAATCAGCAATATTTGTGGGTGGGACTGTTTGCTTGCACAAACAACCTGCACTTGCCCACAGTAATTAGGTAATTGAATTGCAAACAGTAATTAGCTGCCTAACTGCCTGCTTGTTCATGCAGGTATCCAATTTGCTTTTGAAATGTGGCTTATACTGGTGTAAATGGGAGCTGGCGGTTAAGACTGCAGACACAATTACGAAGGCCCATTGAAAATCTGGCTTTGAGTGAGTGGCTGGTGTGTATGTCTGTGAGAAAATAAATAAATAAATTAATTAATTAATTAATTAGAAATATGAGTGAATATACATATGAGAATATATGTAGTATATATAATTTTATTCTGTTGCAACTGCTTTGATTATGTTTATTTTGTGACTCAGAGAATCTCAGTTCTATTGTGCTACTTAAGAAAAAAATCAGAGCTTGTATTGAACTCCTGTTCTCATGTCTTTGGAATAAAATTAAAGGCCAAGTGTTGTGAAATAAAGTGACAGCCGGTCTGCTAATTTTTGGTGAACTGACAAGCGTGTTTGCTTCCTGGGAGCCCACTGCTCAATACAGCCTATCAGGAAAACAGGTGAGGGCTTCTGCAGCTGCCTCTCCCATGTCAGAGTGCGGTCTAACAAAGGCAGCTCTTTTTTCCCCCCCCCCATGATCATTTTCCTAACAGAGAGAAAAGCAACTAGAATTGAGAAATACCTGCTTCTCCGATGAAACGAATTGGCATTCAAGCTGCTGAGAATCTTCGTTGAATATATTATATAGCCCTCCCTTGTTCTTTAGAAACTGTTAATTCTTTTAAAAATGTGTCTCACAAGCCTTACTACCTACCTCAAATGTGTAAGATCCTGCCTTCCTCGGTGCCCAGCTGTGCATCCCTGAGCCCCACCATCAAGCTTTGCTAAAGTCAGTACATCTAGCTAATTCAAATCCACCCCCGAGGCTCTTCTGGAGCTAGCTGCTTCTAAGGGCTGACTTTGCACCTCCTGACCACTCTATAGTCAAGGCTGGCTTAGTTGTTCTATCCTTTCTAACAGGTGAGGGAACACACTCTCATTGTTGGAACACACTATTAGTCTTTCTGGGGATTATCCGAGAGTTTTTGTTCAAATGGAGCAATGTTTTGTAAGCTATATGATAACTATTTAATCCTTCATGCTAAGTCACAAATCTTTTAAATTCTTTCACATAGCATTGTGGGATTTTAACATGAGGGATAAATTTCTAGGGGAAAGATATGTTACTAGATGTCTCTCTGTGAGGCATTGGCAGTAAGGCCGTCATGAAAGGGTGTCTGTAGAAGAGGACATAGAAACATTTAAACTTGATCATTGAAATCCATTTAGTTTTCATTTTATTATGAAGTGTATTGTAAGGCTGTGGTCAAGGCTGTTGCTGGAGCTTTTAGAGGTGGAAATCTGAGGCGCCATTAGAAATGAAATGAAAAGGGACAGAAACCAAGGGCATATTTTATATCTAACATAAAAGAGTAAATTAGGACACAGACAAGTTTGGCATTTAAAAATAGTAAAGAGGCTATGTATATGTTAAGATGAGAAATTGCTGTATTAAAGGCTGCTGTGCTTAAGAAAAGGGAGTCCTATGCACAATATTAAGAACCTCTTTTGAAAATAGTTATCTTCAGTGGGCATGCACATATTATTCTTCATAATGTAACTGTGGTAGCACAGGCTTGTGTGACCAACACTTGTTAGGCAGAGGAGAAAGGATCACAAGTTCAAGGCCAACCAGGGCTACATAGTGAGTTCTAGACCATCTAGACTACCTCATAAAAACAAAGGGGAAAATATTTTTCATATGTAAAGAGCTACAAACATCTGAAGAGGAATTTCTTAGGGAGTTGATTTTGTTGGTTTTCTGAAGGGAAGAAAGTACCCAGTGTATACGTCTGACCCCAACTTTCTTTGATAAATAGTTTTAAAAAATTATTTACCTTTTATTAATTTCATTTTACATTGCAACTACAGTTCTCCCTCCCATCCCTCTTCTCGCCCCCCTCCCCCACGTCCTCTACAGCCAACCTCCCATCCACTACTCCCAAAGGGTAAGGGCTCCTATGGAGAGTCAACAAAGTCTGGCACACTAAGCTGGGACAAGACCAAGCTTCTTGCCCCCTGCATTAAGGCTGAGTATGGCATCCCACTATGGTGGCTTGGGTTCCAACAAGTTAGCTCATACAACAGGCATAGATCCTAGTTCTACTGCTAGGGGCCTCTCAGATAGTCCAAGCTTCAACACTCTCCCACAAATGGAGGACCTAGTTTAGACCAATGGAAGCTCCACAGCTGTTGGTCTGGAGTTTATGATTTTCTACGAGCTTGGTTCAGCTGTCTCCGTAGACTTCTCCATAATGATCTCGATCTCCCTTGCTCATATATTCCCTCCTACCTCTCTTTGACTGGCTTCCCAGAGGTCAGTCTGGTGCTTGTTTGTGAATCTGTACGTCTGGTTCCATAAGTTATTGGATGAAGGCTCTATGATGACAGTTGGGATGTTCACCGATCTGATTACAGAAGGCCAATTCAGGCACCCTCTCCACTATGGCTGTGAGTCTTAGCCGGTGACCCCAAATTCCAATCTGGTCTTTCTGGTTTATATTCTTGGAATTGGTCAAATTTTGTCTTCATGTCACTGCTGAAACTGTCTCAATGGATATGTCTCCCTCTCATTCTTTTATTACTCTTGCTCACTGTCGATTCTGTCAAGAAAATTATTCTTTTCAAACAAAATTCTTTGCTCTTCTCCAAAGACTTGCTGATCATCCAATAAGAAAACTAACCCTGTAGCCCATGAGGCCACATTACAATCTGGTTGCTATTTATTTGCAAAGATCATCCAGGAACTGCTTACCTGCTCATGTATCCAGTACCTGCACCACTGAACTTAGCAACATTTTCTGAGTCCCTTGGACTAGTGGCTAAAAAATAAGATTGGGGTAAAAGCAGAAAGCAGGTGCAGTGAATGGTCAAACTTGGGACAGATGATTCAGACTGATTGTATTTTAATCCTTCCAAAGCTTTATTGACTAGAAAGAACGCTTGTCTAAATAAGCTCAGAGCATAGCTGTTATCCATATCACATTGCTTTATAACCAACATTCAAGGAATTATATTAGCCTCTGGGCTACAGAGCATATGGAAGTCCAGATGGGTGGAGGTTTTTTTCTCCCATTTCATTTTGCTTCACTTGTGCTGACAGTATCAAATTTCTCATCTCCAGACTCATAGTTTGTACTTATAGACATTGTGAGCTCAGTGTCAGAGTGGGGGAGAACTTCAGGATGATGTTTCAGGAGGAGAGCACAGAGTTATCTTTTTTTCCTCCCATAATGCCTAGCAATAGGCAAGAGTCCCTGCAGAACAGCTAGCTCTTCTTTAGCAGGGGATGTTCAAGGTTCGATAACTTCCAGGAAACACTCAAAGCCTTTAGCTTCATGGAAATGAGCAGGTTTTGGTTGAAATAGTTTTCCCTATAGCTAATCTATAGCTGGAGGATGAGAGTGTAATTTTTAAACAACACCCAAACTTTCCCATTGTTTATTATTGTACTCTCCATTCCTGGTGCTCATGGGGCTGTGAATATTAGCCCTGGGACAGGCGGAATGGCCTTCAGTCCCAAGAAGCTGTGAAGGAATGGAAGATGGGGAGCTTTGCTGATACTGAAATGTCTCTTGAAGTTGTGTCGCATCTCTGATACCTATGGCATACCTTTTTCCCCCGGAAATCTTTGCAAAGACAGGATGTTAAGGAATCCTTCCTCAAACAAACAGAATTGGGCATATACTATGACTGCATTTTTTAAAGGTCAACTAGAGACACATGTAATCTCCTTTCAGCCATGCAATCTGGTTAAGCATGTGTTCTTTCACCAGCCACGAGAACAGTGTATTTGCATCACTTCAAGGAGAATTTTAATGAAATACATCATGTCAGATACTTAACAAGGAGAAAAAAACTTTTGGAGCCATGTAAAAATTCAAAAGCTCAATTACTTTAGTATATGTGCCCTTATCATCAGTAACTTTCTAGGAGGGCTCTTCCTTGATTGGAATTCAGACAAATCAAACCAAAGGAAAATCTAGTCATTGGGAAGCCAATCGTTTTTGGAATCATATCCTTCATCTAGATAAGAAAGTATTGTAATGAGGCTGTTAGATCTGTGGGGAAAAATGAAATAACTACGATTTATGATGCTATCCAACCGCCTTTCTCTTGTCTAGAATGGGTAGAAAATCTAAATCATGCTACTCAGAAAAGACAAAGGCAGTGACTTTGTAATCATAGGAGTTGTCTGACTCTTGACAGTGCTAGTTCTAGAACTCTCCCAGCATCAAGGGACATCCACTCATCCAGCAGGGACTAACTGGATAATCGCTGAGTATCCATCAGCATGCTGGGAACTGGTGGAACATTGTATATGTGATAAATCCCTGCTCTTACAGAGGCCAATCTCATGAGAAAGATGTAAACAAACAAATAAACAGCCAAAATACAAGGGGCATACTATTCAGATATCTTTAGCTGTGCAGTGTAAAGCTTTGAAATCTGTAAATAGGTTCCATACAGGCTGTGATTTACAAAGATTTAACTTACAGTCCATGTAGCTATTTATCCCAGGAGCATAAGGGAGAGAGGGAGAGACTGGCAATCTCCAAGCATTGAAGGAGGTTAATACTGTCTTGATAATCCATTCTTCCTTCATTTAGGGAGGTGACAGTGTTGTGGCTATTAATAGTAAGAAAAACTCTCCCTTTATCCTTCAAGCAGAAAGAATGTGAAACACTTTATGATGAGGAGTCATGACCCCCAAACCTAACCAATCGTTCTCACCTGTCTTACTTTTCTGTTGCTTTATATCATACTATTAGGCATTGCAGCAGGCAGGCATGGCCCTGGAGTGGTATCTGAGGGCGCACATCTTCATCTAAAAGGATGAGGCAGAAAGATCACACAGAGAATGGCATGGGCTTTTGAAACTTCAAGGCCTGCCCCCAGTAAACCCCCTCTAACAATTCCTAATCTTTCCTAAACAATCTCCCCAACTGGGACCAAGCATTTACGTGTATGAGCTTGTGGGAACCAGTCAAACCACCATACCCATGCCACCTTGCAGCTATCAATATACTCCCCTTTTCAAGTTCTTATATTGAAATGTTTAACCTCCAACACCTCAGAAGGTTCCTGTACCAGAGATGGGAACTTTCTGATATCAGTGATGTCCTGATAAGAAGAGAGCAGAACACAGAGAGACGCTAAATTTTTGAGCTCTAAGCAAAGTGCATGTGAAGGCCCAATGAAAAGGTGCTTATCTGTGAGTAAAGGGGATATCTGGAGCAGCGTATCCCATACAGTGCTCAGAGAAAACTGATTTTTCAGTCTGCTTTATCTGGGACTTCCGGCCTCCAGATCTATTACAAAATTAAAGTCTGTTGTTTGTGCCACTGAATCTGTTGTATTTTGTGCCAGCTGCACAAGTGAGCTATGACAGGCACCTTTGACTACGCTGTGATCCAGTAACCTAACATTTACATTTAATTTAAATCATATTAGTGCATTGTTCTACTACCATTTCTTTTTCTTTTTAATTTTTATTCTCCCACGTGTTACATCCCAACTACAATAAAAAATATATATTATTTCCCCTCCTTCCTCTCCCCCCCCAGCTTCCTCTTCCCTCTCCCATAGAGCCACTCCTCCTCCATTTCCATTCCAAAAAGGTCAAGCCTTTCAGGGCTATCAGCCAATTATGGAATAGCAAGTTATAAAACTAGGCACATCCCCTCATATTAAGGCTGACCAAAACAACCCAGTAGGAGGAAAAGGACCCCAAAATCAGACAAAAGAGTCAGAGACAGTCCCTGCTCTCACTCTTAGGAGTCCCACAAGGACACCAAACTACACAGTCATAAGATATGTGCAAGGGACCTAAGTCAGACCTTATTGGCTCCCTGACCGTCGCTTCAGTCTCTGTGAGCTCCTAGAAGGATAGTTGATTTGGTGTGCCACGTTATTATGGTGTCCTTCACCCCTCAAATTCTGATAATCTTTCCTGCCCCTCTTCTGCAGAATGCCTGAACTTTGCCTAGTGTTTAGTTGTGCGTCTCTGCATCTTCACCTATCATTTGCTGATGAAACCTCTCTGATGACAATAATGCTAGGCTGTGGTCTATGTATACTACCATTTCTTACAATTACTAAAACAGGAGTTTTTTGAAAACAAACAACAGACAAACAAACAGAGCATGATCTATTGAACAATTTGTGTAGACACTCTGATAGTACAATTAGTCTTAGAGATATTTGTTTTATTTTTAAATATTTTTATGGTTTATTTAACTTTATTTTTTATGTGCACTGGTGTGAAGGTGACAGAGCCCCTGCAACTGGATCTTCAGACAGTTGTGAGCTGCCGTGCAGGTGCTGGGAATTGAACCAGGGTCCTCTGGAAGAGCAGTCAATACTCTTAACCACTGAGCCATCTCTCTAGCCCAAGATATTTGTAATGAAACAACAAGATTGAGTTTCTTTGTTCCATAAAATGTATTTGTAGTTATTTATCTTAGTTTTTTATTATTTTGGAGACTTTCATATACAAGTTCTCTATTTATATCATTTCTATCCCCCTCCTTTTCCATCCAAATCCTATGCCCCTCCAAGCCTTCTCAAAATTATGACCTCTTCTTCTATAATTGTTACTGCTATATCAATCAGTAGTCATTAATTGCTAATGGCTCTTTATTAGGGGTGAGACCTTGTGAAATCCCCTCCTATCCATGTTGGCACACCAACTAGTGTAGTCAGTATGCAGGTCTTGTTCTGGTAACCGTATTGTTGAGATTTTACAGATACAGCATCCCTATGGTATGTAGGATCCTGTCGTGCAACAAGAATTCTGGTCCTCTGGTTCTTTCAAGCTTTCTAGTCCATCATCCATGACATTGCCTGAGCCTTAGGTGTAAGGGATGCCTTTCCGATTCACCAATTGGAACCAAGCACCTTCTGATCACTTTGACTAGTTGCACATTTCTGAAATATGCAGCACCAAGAAGTTTTCTCTTTGATTCAGAGCAAGAACTACAGTTATCTGTGAATATAGAAGTATTTAGAGTGCAGTTAAGAATTATGTTGCAAACCAGGCATCTTAGTCTTTGGTAATCTCTCAACTCTGTGGAGGCACCGTAACTTTCTTCACAGAGATTGCAATACAGAATCTGAAAAACAATCTCCCGCTATTTTACATTTTAATATTGACATACTTGAAGAGCGATCTCAGGAATAAATAATCATTTCAGATCTGTTCTGGCTCAGTGATCCACAAGTATGCCTTCAAGGGACTATAATCTTCTAAGGCTTATCTATATACAAAGTCGTTATCTTTCCTAAGTATCATCTGTGACTTAAATGTCTTTCTATTGGGTGAGGCTGAAAACTCACATAGATTGCATTTAATAGCCTGGAGATTGACATGTAAGTCAGAATTATTCGAAAAAAAATCTCACCAATTCAAAGACATAATTTTTCTGTCCTCCCTGAAACCAGCCAGAAAGCTAAGGCCCACCTTTTTGTAGTTCTGTGGCTAATAGCTTGGAAATTTGTGTTGGGAGACATTAAAAATACTTTTTTTCCCCTGGAGCTTTTTAGTTGATAAAATGCTAGATAAAGTAGACTGTGTGCCTAAATTCATTTCCTCTGCTTAATGACCAATTGTGGCAAAACAGACATGGCTTCAGAATCATGCCTTTTTCTATTTGCATTTTTCCTTCCCATTCTTAGATTTAAAATTCTGGTTGTGCTAGAAATCATGAGATGTCTAACACTTTTTGAAAATTCTATAGATCAAAAGAGAAAGCATGTTCATAAAAAGCCTTGATAGTCTCCTTCTAATAAACCACCCTTTAGACGTTTTTAATTTATACAGAAAAGGAGTATTCAGTTGGGAAGTGCTCAAATATTGTGCTTTAGAGCTGCAATTGATGTGATCAGCTCGATCCACATGGCGCACATTATCCCTAACTCTTTGGCAGAGGGGAAAATTTAGCTTGATAATGGTTTGCATTTTCTTCATGGAAAGAAACTAGTCTTTTTATAAAAAAAACAAAAACAAAAACAAGACAGTGAGTCTGGGCCACTCTTGGCATAGGTACTAGCTCATTGTACACAGCTTTGTTTCAGGTAGACTAAGGAGACCTTCACTTGTCTGACTTTGTGTTGCCTTGTTTCCCAGGAGAGTACTAATTCCTTCTGATTTTTATAGCCAAATCCAATAGCAGCAGAAGACAACATCTGTGTTCAATAGGTACATTTTTCTGCCAGCTCACATTAAATAATTCATTATGAATGTTTGTAGGGCTGAAATTAGCCTTTATTAAATATAGAAGCCGACATCATCACCATTCCCTGATGAGAGCAATCAACCCCTTTAATGATTCCTCCCTTCACATGGTACTCTCAGTACTTTTAATTGTTTTAAAGCATTTTTGTGCTCCGTTTTTATTATAGGTTGACTTGTGATGCTTCAATAGATGTTAAGGTATAAATCACTGTTGCCTGTGAATATGCTCTTATTTGGAAATAGATCTTTATGATGACTGAGCTAAAATGAGGTCATGAGAAAAGGAGACTAATTTCCCCATGACCTTACAAAAAGAGGAAACTGAAGGGCTGAAGAGATGGTTAAGAACATTTTTGCTCTTAGAAAAGGCCTGTGTTTAGTCCCTAGGATCCGTTTGGTGACTCACTGCCATCTATAATTCCAGTTCTAGGAAATTCAACACCCTCTTTTGACTTCTGAGGGGGCACCAGGCACACACATTGAGAACATACATAGATACAGGCAAACCACTTGTAAGACAAATGAATCAAAAGGAAAAAAAAACCCAGAAACAAAAACAGGTGGGAAATGCCACCCATGAGCAAGGAAAACGTGAGACCACCAGAATCTATGGAGAAGATGTCCTCCTAACCCTCAGGAGCTCTGGAGGATGTTGGCCTCCAGAACAATAAGACAACACCTCGTGTGTGGTAGTTCATTATAGAAACCCCAGACAATACATAGCAGTATTATTGACTATATTCGCTCTTATGTTAAATAATCACTAAATTTAAAATTGCATCTCAGGTCTCCATGGACCCTGACACAGGTCCTACTATCTCTACTTTTTATTCTTGCCCACTGTTTAATACTACTCTGTTTTATTTATCTTTTTGGCCATCTTTTCTCTTCACTAGAACAGGAGTTCAATAAGGCTGAGAACTATTGATTCTTTATTGATTAGAAGAGTACTATTGGTTGTTGATGCTATCCTGCAGGAACATAAACTCAGATACTCTCAAAGTACATGGGCAAGCGAGTTCCTTGCTTTCCTTTGGTATGCAATCCTTCCTTCGGCTGTGATAAAATTCCCAGAGAGAAGAAGCTCAAGGGAGGAAGGGCTTATTTCATTCACAGTTCTGGGTAGAGTCTATCAGGACTAAGACATCTCAGGGATAGGAGCTTGAGGGAGCAGCTCACACAGCATCTGCAGTGAAGATGCAGGGAAAGAGCTGGGGAGCTGACCCAGTGATCAAGAAAAAAAACACATACTGTTCTTGCAAAAGACCAGTGTTCAGGTTCCCGTACCCACATCAGATGATTCACAACTAACTCGGGGATCTGATATCCCTGATCTGGGCTCAATGATCACATACTCATATCGCTTCATCACACACACACACACACACACACACACACACACACACATCTCCACAATTAAAATAAAATTATCAAGAACGGAAAGCAGTGGCGGCGGCAGCAGAGAATGACAATAGTTTACAGCTGCTCAATTCATTTTTCTCCTGTTATGTAATCTAGGATTCCAGTTAGGGAATGGCTCCACCCACAGTGGGTGGGTATTCCCGCCTCAATTATTGTAATCAAGATAATCCCACACAGCAATGCCTAGAGACCCATCTCTCAGATGATTCTAGATTCTGTTAGGTTGACAATTAACATTATTACAAATCTCAACCCCTGTCTCAAAAAACAAAAACAAACAAACAAACACGAAACAAACAAATCTCAATACCTGTGTTACTCTGAAAGCATTGCCTCCATAGAAGGGGCGAAAGAGGAAAAAAAGTAAAAGAGCAACAGGATGTTTCATGTAAAATGCTGGGAAGTTTGCATAATCTAGGTTCTATTACATTGCAAGTGGATTAATAGTTTGTAAGATGAAATCTTTTCACTTTTCAGTTCTATTCATTTCATCTTAAGTGAATGACATTTTAGTACTTTTTGAGGAACACTGATTTTCTTAAGGATAGCCCAGTGGTTTTAAATGTTTTACTTGAAATCCTTGACTTTTGACTAATGGCCTACCGAGGAAATCAGTGGATTCCTAGTACAAGTGGGTTCAGATTTTTTTTTTTTTGGTACACTCTGTAAGGTACTGTACATGGCTAGAAAAATTATCAACTTCCATACCAAGGTTCTGAGAAGGCTTTCACACGTATGGAATTGCTCTCTTAGAGGGAGCAATGTTCTGTATCACTGTCCACTTTGGGTACGATGCTGTATTGTTTAAATGAAGAAACAATGTGCGCTCTGGACTCCTCCCTTATCCTGTTCTCACACAAAATAATACCAGCTGGACTTATCAATGGGGAAATTAGTCTCCTTTTCTCATGACCTCATTTTAGCTCAGTCATCATAAAGATCTATTTCCAAATAAGAGCATATTCACAGGCAACAGTGATTTATAAGAGGTTTTGTGATTTTCTTTTTATCAACTTCTTTCAGTATTAATTTAGTACAGATACCACCTAGTAGATCACCATGTTTTTATGTTGCGTAAATTGAAAATTGTAATACTCTTGTGGGCTGTTTCCAACTCCAGAGTAGAGAGAACAATGATATAGAATCAGAAAAATCTTACCTCTTGCTGTATATATAGCCTTGGGCAATTTTTTTACCTTTTTGAGTTTTTTGAAAAGGATTGCCATTGTTTATTCTTTCGGGTTTCAAAAAAAAAAAAAAGAACATGGTAGGTGTTCTGCAAATGGCATATACTGCTATTTCCCCTGTAGGCTGGCAATTTTGATACAGCCTTTACTTAACCTATAGATCTAGGTTGCTCCGTCTTTGGCCGGAATATTAACAGTGGTACCTTTCGCCCACAGGTGTGGGCGGAAGCGCTGCCTCTGATCCAGTTTGACTCTCTCTCATGACAGATATGGATGTGATTTTGTGCAGGAGGCTTGGGTTGCTCACGCCATCAGAATGAAGAAGGAATGTGAGTGCCCAGAATGTATCTGGAAGACTCAGAGACACTCTTACAACTCCATAAGGAAAAGTCCCTAGTGACCCAAACCTCCCTGCTCTGATAGGAGATTCGTGAGTTCTCTGATGTTTCCTGTGGTGGAAACGTCTTTCACTAAGGTATGTGCTTGAGCAATACCCTCACCTGTTTCCCACAAATAATGCTAACTCCCAACTCCACCAGGGTGGTGTGGATGCTCATTAAAGCGTTTCACAAGCACACAGAGAAAAAGGAAATCAACTTGAAAGATAATTTATGAGCAACCTTTTGCAGTTTGAAAATATGCCAGCAAACCTAGCGGAAGCCACTCAGCGTATTATGGATTTTTTTTTTTGTTATTGCTGTTTGTCATTTTGGTGTGATAACCACCTGTAATCATTAACACTCCCTATTTCTAGCGAGGGGTCCCAAACATCTGCTACAGCAGCCAAAATGTCCCTCAATAGAATTCAAGTTTATGTTCCTGAAATGAGAATTTCATTTCCTGTTGTTGGAAGCATGCAAGAGCCTTTTCCACTCCAGCTTGTGTTCTTAAAGCCACGGGTACCGCCCCGGACGTTCTTCTGTGATTTTGTTCCTTAGATAGTCCCTTGAGTACCTTATCTCTGCTGCTGTATTTCAGGCACACCGAAGAAAAATGGGAGATCTCTTCCAGTGTTGTGTGTCATTCTTCAGCGGGCAGAGTGGGGCCCAAGAAATGGTTATTACATATATTTTGTATGTGGTTCTGTAAACATAACAATGCCACAAAGTCCATAGTGAGGAGAGGAGACAGTATGAAGAGAGAACACTCTGATAAATCACTTTGGTCATTTCTTTCATTGAAATGATTTTATGTAATCATAGAGGCCAAAGTTCTGAATTAGGCCAGTAATCTGAAATATGTGTAAGACAAGGAGTGTGTGTGTGTGTGTGTGTGTGTGTGTGTGTGTGTGTGTTGGAGGGTTCTTTCTTCTACTCTAAATGTATGTTCTGAAAAAAAGGGCTGCAGATTGAATTTCTCCTGCAAATGGTTTATCCTGGAAATCCCTTTCTCCGCAGCACAACTCGGGGCACCAAGCAGCTACTGCAGCATATCAGTCTCAGCCTCAGTGAATCATCCCGAGAGATCACAATTGTGAGGCTCCGGGGCTTGAAAGATATTAACAGTCTACGATGATGCTCTTACTATTTTTTTTTTTACTGGAAAGAAGCTGATGTAATTTGACCTTAAAATATGAAAATGTGATCTTCCATTCAGACCAAACAGGCTCAGTATCTCAGAGCACATTTCCTGTAAATACCCCGTGTGTGTTCCACAGGATGTAGTTTTCACGGTCCCTCAGTGAAACTTAAACCATGTTTGCTCAGAAATGTGGTTTTTGCTTTCCAGAATTTCCTGAAGCCTTAAAAAGAATTTAGAAACACAAACCACACTTTGCGTGTAATCTGTCATCGAGGTGGCAGTTGTTTTGAGTCAAGAATATTTTCATGGTTTTTAGATACAGATATGTCATTATTACAAATGGTAAATAATATATTTCTACATTTATTATACAAAGCAATATGTAAAATTAAACACGATGTTTATTTAAAGTCTCCATTTAGTACTACTAGATTCTTTTTCCTTGAAGTTGTCCAATGTGATCAGAATGCTCCCACGGTCCAGGTTTAAATCCGTTGATTTCTATTAGGAAGTTGAATGAAAGCAAGAACACCAAAATGTGCTGCTTAACTGGGGATATAAGCGACCACAATATCATCTGCAAAGTGCAGGACCATGCTTTCATCACGCCTAAACAGCTTGCCTTGCATGATTTCAAGCTGATAAAAAAAAATCCACATGAGTCCAGATCGAACAGTTCTAGTATCGAGCCATAGCATGAAAGGTAAGAGTGTGAGGCATTTTTTTTCTGAAGGCTGAGAATTCTGGGCAGTTTCCTCTGTGTGATGGGGAGGCAGAAAGCAAATCATATAAATACATTTAAGTGACCATTGCCTTTCAAGTCTGTACCTCATATTCAAAGGAAGGGAATGGACACACACACACATACACACATATTCCCCATGTTTATGTGTATCCGTTTCTCTTCTTTGCATATTCTTCACACACATACACACACATACACACACACATGTGAATGGCATGTGAGTGGTAAATGAATATGGGATTGTGTGTGTGGTTTATATATAAGTTTTTATAAGTAGAGGGGCACCTAGTTGAGAGAAATTGTGTGGTATAATGGAATGCATATGTATATATGGATATGGGAGTATAAATGTATATGATATGTTGTAGGAGGCCACTTGTTAGTTCCCGGCTGCCCAGACCCAAAATAATCACACAGAAACTATATTATTTAAATCACTCCTTAGCCAATTACTTAAGTGTATTGCTAGCTAGTTCTTACATCTAGAATTAACCTATTTCCATTATTTTATATTTTACCACGAGGCTTGTGGCCTACTGGCAAGATTCCAGCTGGCAGCTAATGTCTTTCCCCTCTGGGAGCTACGTGGCATCTTTCCGACTCCAACTTCTTTCTCCCAGCATTCAAATTAGTTTTCCCCTCCTAGCTCTTCTCTGCTAAGCTACTGGCCAAAACAGATTCTTTATTCATTAAACAATAAAAGCAACACATATACAGAAGGACTTCCCACACCGATGGTATGTTTGTGAATGGGCTGTGAAATACATATATATGTGTATATGTTTGTATGATTTTTATAAAAGAGTATGTGATCTGTATCATTTACATATATTGTGTGTGGGTTTTTTGCATGCATATGCGTATGATTTTTGTGTACGCTTTGTATACTTGTAAATCTGCTCCTTAATAAAACAAAGTGTCTTGAGAATTTACCTCCCCATCAACATTTCTCTTTGTTCCAAAGTTATCTTTTTAAGAGACCTTTGTGAGCTTAGTTTATCCTTTCCATGAAAAAAGAAAATGATGATGATGATGATAGCCCCCAAAGACTAGAAAGATGGGTGATGATGGACATTTTCATCTTGACTTCAGTTACTTTTGTGCGGTAGTTACCTCACCTTGTTTCCCCTGCATTTTATAACCAGACTGTAGGGAGGCAGCTCTGTGCCCAGGGCATAGGAAGATATAGATTAGGCTTGGAGGCCAGGTCACTCAGGCCAGCTCTGGCATTTGCTAGCTGCCTGACTTTGGACTAGGGTCTTGATCTCTCTGAGCCTTACTTTCTTCATTTATAATAAGGATGACAACAACATTTCACATGAAGGTGTCATTGTGAGTGTGCAATAAATTAATGTGTAGGAAGCCGTGAGCATAGTGCTCGCTGTCAGATGAGTGCTCTGTAAGACTTAACCATTATCTGTGTATTGTGTATCTGGGGGTATTGTGCACTGTCCTCCATGGCTTCTTTGTTACTCTGGAATTCCTTTCTTCATTTTACACACCTTTAAATCCTTTCTGGCCCAGCTTAAATGTTATTATTCAATTATCATATTTGAACCAGGGAAGCTTTGTAGGTTAGTGACTTGGATTAGGAAACAGAGGCACGTAGGGGCAAATGTAAGTCCTGTCTACTGCAACTCTCTCTCTCTCTCCCACCCCACCCCCTCAGTTTTGTGACACAGGGTTTCTTTGTGTAACAGCCCTAGCTGTCCTGAAACTAGCTCTGTAGACCAGGCTGGCATTGAACTCACAGAGATCTGCCTATCTCTGCCTCCTGAGTGCTGGAAATAAAAGCCTGTGCCACCACCGCCAGGCTGCAACTCTCTTTTAAAGTGAATTTTCTTTGTCAGTAAACTGGAATTAGTACTCTGTCCTCCCTTCTTAAGGTACCTGTGTTAAATGAGCTAATATATAGGGAGTGTGACCTGAAAGTGTGTCTTCTACTTCTGGCTCCTCACTCTTGTCTTCTGGACATGTATCCAGTTACCCACTTACATTATTCTCTCTTTGGTACTTGTCAAGATTACACCAATTATTTTTTCCCTCAATCACTCAGCGTAGTGCTATGTCAATAACAATCTCTCAAAACAGATTTTCTTTTGATTAAACAAGCAATGAGAATGAAAGAAAATTCAGAAAAGGAACCACAACCTAAAACCTGCTTAGAAATCACTGCCGTGAAAAGGTACAGCGATATTGATAAACATTTAGGTGACATGCTGCAAAGTCTTCCTGCCTCAGTGATACCTTGGAACCTGGAGAAGGTAAAAATGACTTTTAAATACCTACTTTAATTTGTTTTCATCCCCTATTTCTTTTGTTGTCATGTAGCAAGGAAGACTGATTCTCGGGGTCATTGCAAATTGATTTTGTGCTGTGTGCTTTAAAGAATTGAAGTAGGCTCTTAGAGCTTTGTTCACCACTGTTGCTCCTAAGAATTCTCATTTTGATCATTGATTTATTTTTTTCTTTTTTGTAATACCTCTTTGACATACAAAAAAAATCTTATCAAAAATATTAGCCTTGTGGATAATTGGTAGAGAATTAAATTTTGATGTTATAAAATATATGTGTAGGGATAACATAACCCAAATGATTCTCACAGATAAAGTGTAACAAATATGATTTCTTTGTGATCCTTCTGTTTCAAAATGCCACTAAAATAACATAAATCTTTGGGTGGTATCTTGTGGAAATTTTAATAATTAGTATAGCAATTAAAGTTCTCAAGATAAGAAGGAATGCACATAGACTATATTTTATCATTTTGCTATTTGTGTACCTTGAAAAGAATGATTTTTAACACTGACCTTCACTTCTTAATTTTTTTCTCTTTGTACTGAAGAGGGACGTTTTGTCTGCCTGTTGCAACAATTTATAGCAGAATTCAGCAATCACCTTTATAAATATCAAGACAAATATAAACCTCAGAGGGACCCAGTCTTTAACATCCTGACTTGGTCACTAGGAGACTGATTTCATGAACTGATATTCTGAGTGCTTCTTGTCTTGATATAATATAGCATCTTCCCTTTATAAATCACCATTGTTTTCAGAAACTTTTGTGTTGGGATGCTGTGTCCCTCCATGCTACCCCCAAACAGAAAATAGACTGTTTGCCTTTTTGTGTGATTTTAGTCAACATCTTGGAGAGTAGAGGTTAAACAATTGAAAGAGAAGTGATGGAAAGTAAAAAGGAAATTTTTCCAAAGTGATAAAAGAAATCATTTCAATTATAAGTGGGAGATGTACTCAAAAGCTTCATTGATGAAATGGCTTTCCTTACTGTGTGGAAATTAAAGACTCTCTGGACCCAAACTCATACAATACCCCCAAACAAGACTTCTGCCACGGCATGAAGTCAATTATCTCCATGGCAACCCAAACAAATAGTGAATATTGCCGCAATAGACAAGATGGATAAACGGTGCATCTGAAATTAATTTATGCCTTGGGATCAGATAGTTGAAATGAGAGAACTGGTCCATAAAGTACCCAGGAGAAGTTACTTAAAAAGGAACAAGGTAAGTCCCTTCTTAAGTTCCCAAGAGGGCTGACTTGAAGCATATAAATCCTGCATGCCTTCCTTTACGGAGGAAAACTGTCAATACATCCCACTTTACATGGCCACTTTGAGGATGCCCCTGTAAATCTCAGGCCTGCCAAAGGTTGTGTATTAACAAGCACCTTCAAGACCAGTCTCTTAATCTACACTCTTGTTCAGTTAGAGAGTTTTTTCATTATTACATATATCAGTTCTGAGATGCAGAGATGCCCCCTCAAAGACTAAAGTTCAGAAGATTCTGAGTCAAAGTCTTGTGTTTAAAAAGGGAAGAAGAAAGGAAAAAAGATATTATTCACTTCCAAATGTGCAGAATCCTCAGAACATCCACAGAGCTATAAATTTTTCATTAAGTATAGAAATTAATAACACTAATTAAACCACTGTTTGGAAAATAACTCCAGATATTAAAAGGAACTTTTCAGAAGGAAAAGGCGTGCATCTGCTTTTCTGTGTCTGGAGATATGGCTTCTGAAGTCAGGGTGTTCCAGTAGGAAGCCTGCTTTGTGGACGAACACATCACTTACCCTAAATAGAAAAACAGTGGAACCAGAAGACTGAGCAAGATACAGACCCTGCCTGTTCCTTCCAGGGCAGAGCAGGCATGTCTGGATTGTAATCAGCTTTAGCTGATCTAGACATCCTCTTTGCAGCAGATGCCACCTCATCCCTCCAACCCCCTCAGTCCAGGACCAGTATCCTTTCCCTCATTCAGTCATTCTTACGGGCAACAGTTTCTTCCTTACATCTCTCACTAGTTTTTTTTTTTTTCATTCCCAGAAATGTAAAACTGGATGATTTTGACGGTTTTTAATTTCACAGGCTAGATGCTTACCTCCCTCCTTCCTGTCTTTCTTTATCGGTTGGATTTATTTTCCAAAGAGGTCTTTTTCATTTTTCATCCATTCAACCAAACCAGAATGGTTTCCTGTTGATTGCGGAATAACCCCCAATTCCTCTCGGAGGCATTTATGGTTATCTACCAGCTCACCTTCTCTGCACTCTAGCCCAGCTCTGCAATCGTGCACTCCCATCAATCCATCATCCTAGTCGTTATCACTGACCACAAGTACCTCATGTTTTCCTTTGTGTCATAGCTTGTATAATCTTCATTTACGTACCTGGAAGACCTTCCTCACGGGTACTTCCTTCCCAATGCAATATGTGCCTAGCAAGGTCTATATATTTTGTTTAAAAATCAAACTCAAATATCCATTCATAAATACTTGCTAACATGCTGATCTCAAATTTTCTTTTCTCTCTTAACTTCAATAGTATTTAATGTCTGCAGGAGGCAGGATAGCCTAAGGATATATATATGCTCTAGTGTCTGGAACTTCTGATGTGCTACAATACAGATGAATTTGCATGTGCAATTAAAGTAAATATGCCTTAAAATAAAGAGGTTTTACTGAATTATATGGATGGTGCCGCTACTTTATGGGGAACAAACTTCCTCTAGGTATAGTCAACTGCTGCCAAAGGAAAGCCTGAGAAAACACTAAGTGTGAATAATAGTTCAGCCTTAATTTTGCCTTGTGGGTTCCACAGCAGAGAAACCAGATGTGTTAACTAGAATTTCTGACCCACGGTACTGTGAGATTCTATCCTTTATTGTTTGGAATCACCGAACTTATGGTAACTGAAAATTTACACAATGTTATGACTATATATTACACAAACTATTGTAGCTATTCAAGACACTTGATTTCAGAATTCATTCAACTGTTTGGGTCCAAATTTTGCTTTAATGCTTACAAACTACATGATCTTGGGCAAATGATTTAACCTCTTATATACTGTAGCTTCTTTATATCTAACAATAAAACCTGTCATTCATTCGTGATAATTTTAGTATTATAATGAATATTATGTGACATTTAATGTACATAATAACAAAATTAACTGCCCTATACTAGCATTCAGTAATGCTTTGCCTTCTGATTATTCATGATCATGATGAAAGGACCCAACTAATTCTGCCAAGAAGGATAATAAAAACTGCAGAATGTGACAAACAGGTTTGACCAACAGGTTCCTCCTTTCCCAGCTGGGCAGCAGGATAGCAATTAAGGACCAGTGGCAGTCTTCTAGCCAGATGGTTATCAGAACCGGTGGTTACCAGAACCCCAGAACCGGTATCAGGAAATGGTTATCTATCAAATTGTAAATTGAGTCACAGGGGGATGGGGGGGATAGGCAGGATGTTGAGTATCACGTAGCCTGCTGAATGTCACGTACTCAGGGATGGGCTGAACTATGCAAATTCTGTTCTGGGTTGAACTCTGGCTTGTATGTATGGACCAATCCTGATTGTTCTTGTACCTCATATTATAATTCATGGAAAACTTGTGATTTTTGTCTATAAAAGCTTGCTTGCCTGGATACTCGGGGTGCTTAGCTATTCCTAAGCTTTGCATCCGATTGCAATCGTGAAATAAACCACCTCTGATGGCCTGGTTATTGACTCTGGGGGCTCCTTGGCATTAAGACCATTTTTCAGGTCTTTCAATAATATATTTCTAAAAGTAGTTTTTAAGATCCTGATATATGAAGTAGTAAATTACAAATAGCTGTGAATTCTTCATAGTTCTTAAAAGAGGCCTATTTACTGCCATTTGTATACAGACTGACTTTGCCCATCATTGACTGATGGAACATGGTATCAGATTCTGTGGAAGTTTCAAAGGGACTTGTAAATTTAGTTATTCGTTGAACTGGTTCAGCCATCATTTGAAAGAGCCCAGGATTAAAGACCATGCAGTAATAAGACCCTGATCATCTTTGTCACTTTAGGCATCTCTACAGAGGCTGCAGAAACTGCAGGTCACTGAAACATCTATCATGAGACATGCCATTGTCTTACTAATGCACAGAATCCCAGTGAGACCAGCAGCAGTGCTCTTTATCCCACAGATTCTTGTTATATCATAATTAATTCAGTTTTTAGCCTGTTTTTCAACTTTTTTGTGTTTGTAGAAATACAGAGCGAATGCATGAGATTATCTCCTCTCCACTAAAAAAATTCTTTCTAATGTCCCCTACAAAATTCAGACAAGAACCTAGTGAATTATAAACAATCAAATATTTGAATAAAATTATCACAAATTCCCTTGACTTTTACTGCTTTAATATACCATTAAAGGAGGCCAGATACTTAGGGATACCCATATGCTCACGGGTGAGTGGCCATCTACTGGGGTGGCATCAACCTACCAGTGGCCACTTCCACAAAGGAGGGAGATTCCCTGTGGTAGTTTGGATGAGAATGGCCCCCATTCATTTAGTGTTTGAATACATGGTCCTCAATTGGTGGAGCTGTTTAAGAAGGATTAATAGGTGTTGGTCTTTGTTTGAGGAGATGTATCACTAGGGGTGGGCTTTGAAATTTCAAAAGATTTGTGGCATTCTCTGAGTCTCTCTCTGCCTCAACTTTGCAGATAGAGGCGTTAGCTTTCATCTCTTTCTGCTGCCAAGCCTTTGCTCTGCCATGATGCTTTAATCCTCTGAAACTTTTTGGTCATGGTGTTTTATCACAGCAATTGAAAAGTAACTAAGAAGCCCATCCTTTCTTGGCAGCCCGCAACTGTCCATAGGTATATGATCTTGGACCCCCCTCTCCTACCTATGCTGGGATTTTGACTAGTTTGACCTTTTGCAAATTTTCTGTAATAACAATTGTTGCTGTCAATGCCTGTGCATTGTAGCTGTCTTATGTACAAAAAGCAGCATTTCCAGTTCTCTTTCTCATCAGTTCTTACATCCATTTTACTTCCTCTTTCTCCAAGTTCCTGGAGCCTTGGATGGTAGGAAGTTGATTGGAGATAATGGTGGATATATATATAATATAGATGTATGGAAATTTCAAAGTATAAAAATATTATTAAAAGTAATTTCGGCAAACATATACTTCTTTCAAAAGTAGCATATTTGGCATAAAGCATATAACAAAAGTATCACTGACTAAAATAACCAGAAAAATACGTGAGCCGTGTACCTATGACTCATCAATGCCAGTTTTGTGTAAGTCTCTTCCAAACTTTCTCTACATTCAACCACAGAGCCTTCTGGTTTCAATACCTGTGACTAAGGGGCAATTGCTTCTGCATTCATTCTAAATTTAAAGCAATTCTCAGAAAATCAAAGGCTACTGTTTGGCATGATGTAGAAACCATGACCCCGTGATCCCTAGATCAAGTGATTGTGTTTCATGATATGTTCTGTCATGTGTTGGGACAGAAATTAACTGGTGGTCATTGCTTAGTTCTCTGTGTTTATATCATAAAACACATCACAGTTGGGGTTGTCTGGCAATCTCAGGAAGGATAAGAAAACACGAAACCGTTTTAACGAATGGGCCTCTTCTCATACTTTGCCTGGTAGCAGCTTCTTTGATGGTGGTGTTTAGCAAATATAGGTTGCCACAGCATTACGACATACTAAAGATTTTTCTATCTGCTCAATAAGGGAAAGTAAAAACACAATTATCTTAATCAAAATTAATCTAAACAATGCTTATTGTCCCTTTGGAAATAATTAATGAGTAGAAATTCTTTATTTTCTGATTTGTTTTATAATTATTGCTTTCTCCTGATGAATGCAGACTCTGACCGCAACAGAAAGAGAGTGATTTTTTCCTCTAGAAAGCAGCAAGCACCCACTAGTGGGGGGGCAATTGTTTTTGTATACCAACAAAGGTGAATTGAATCGCGCATGCTCACATATGAGCATGTGCAAAGATGCTGACCCCGCCTTCTGGACTCTAGACAGTCTTTCTTGGCTCCCTGAATTGCCATGCTCTTGAACATCCCTTTAGACTCCGAGGTTCACTGACTGTCTTTCTCTGAGCCTAGACCATGCTGCTTTTTTTCTGGACTGGAGACTAATGATTAACTGTCTTTCAAGGTTGCTGTTGCCATTTTAAAAAGGAAATTGTCTCCCTTAAATGTTCTCTAGTTTCCCTTATGCACAGAGAATGTGCCTTCACAATTCCACGGGATAGAAATACTGTTATTATCACTCAAGGGATCCCAAAACATCGAGGCTCTTTAGTTATAAACCGTATTACAGTCTGAGTCACACACTTGAACACTGTATGTAACTTCAGCTCAGTGCAGTTCACATAAAAATCTTATAAGTCATTACCAAACATCTCAGACTTTCTTTTTAAAGCAACATCAACAAAACCAAACCAAACCCGGTCTCCAGGCCACCTACAAAATGTTAATATAGATTAAATCATATAATACAATGAGGATGTTTCCATAGCCGTCTCTTTTAAATTGTTATTAACCGAGGTACATGGAATTCTTGTCACATTCACCTAGCTTTAAAGATACAAACACTAGAGATGAAAATGCTCTTGCAAGTGATTTTGCTTTCAGCTCCATGGATCAGAATTATCTTTCACAAGCAACTGGAACATTAGATAAAATAGGTTGTTTTTATTCTTTGCTTTTTACTTTTTTTGAGGGGGTGCCACCCAACTTCCAAATAAATCCACTTACATGGAGGCTTATTCTTGCTTATAAATGCCCAGCCCTAGCTTGGTTTGTTTCTAACCAGTTTTTCTTAACTTGAATTATCCCAACTGCCCTTTGCCTCTGGGCTTTTTCCTTCTCTTACTTCTGTACATCTTACTTTCACTCTTACTCCGTGCCTGGCTGGGTGGCTGGCTCCTGACACTTCCCTCTCCTTGTTCTAACTCCTTCCTCCTTTCCAGATATCGCCTACTATTTACACTCTCTTCCTGCCAGCCCTGCCTATGCTTTCTCCTGCCTTGCTATCGGCCATGCAATTCTTCCTTAAAGCATCAGGTGTTCTAGACAGCCAAAGAATCACAGCTTCAGAGAGTTAAACAAATGCAGCATAAGCAAAAGCAGCACATCTTTACATTGTTAAACAAATGTTCCACTGAATAAACAAATGCAACACACATTTAAAAAAATAGTCTACAACAAAAAACAGGTGAGATAACGGTGTCTAGGATTTGGAACATGGCAGTAATTTCTAGGAAGTGGAACAAAGCCAAGGGGATCCCATCATTGTCTCACCCTGCTTACTCTGTTGGCTCCCATGCTGCTGACTAGAGAGTGTTCAGGTTCTGGTGAAGGGAGGAAGAACTGAGAAAGTTGACAGGAGATTCCCCTGGAGATGCAGAGTTCAGGATTTGGAAAAGACAGGTTCCAGAGCTATGGAGCCAGCCTCCTCTAGCTGGAAAGAATGATGTGCTGGTTAGTTCTTTCTTTGTTTTTTGGTCAGCTTGATGCAATCTAAGGACTATGGGAAGAGGAAATCTCAGCTGAGGAAATGGCTCCATCACATTGGTATGCAAGTCAGTGGGGCCACTTTCTTGATTAATGACTGATTTGAGAGGGCTCAGTCCACTGTTAGGGGGAGATCCTTTGGCAGGTGGTCCTGAGTTGCATAAGAAAGCAAACTGAGCAAGGCTAAATAAGCCATTTCCTTCCCCAAGTTAGTTTTGGTTGGTGTTACATTAAAAGCAATGAAAAGCAAATAAGACAGATGACAGCAAACTCAAACATTGATTTAAAGAATACTATTTAATGTAATGTTTAAATTCAGATCTGGAAGGTAGAGAGATGGCTTAGTGGTGAAGAGCACTTTCTTTTCTTCCAGATGATCCATGTTTGATATCTAGCAGTCATGGTGGTTTGTTCACAACTACCTGGAACTCCAGATCCAGGGCATTAAAAGCCCGTTTCTGGCCTTATTGGGAAACGGTACCATCACGGTGTCTCATAAATCTGTAATTATGTCTCTGGGGCATCCTATGCTCTCTCTGACTTTCTGAGGCACCAGGCACACATGTGGTATACCAACATGCATGCAGACAAAAAAACCCTATGCATATTAAAATTTTATAAAATTTTAACAAATCAGAAATACTATAACTCCACACACTCCGACTCCACATGTCTACAAATTGGCTATGTTCATTTTTCATTAACCCTAGACCTGACAAAATTTTTTTTTATTGTT
>JAQHUG010000252.1:2581405-2612704 GCA_028555095.1 Dicrostonyx torquatus | reverse complement strand
TTCCTCTCAGGTGCTGGGAACAGCAGCTGCACCTCTTACAATGAGTTTATAACTAATGTAGACCTCTCTGTGATTCCTTTGGGACTTAACAATTGCAGGAAATGGGCAGAACAGAAACCCCAGTCAACAATTGTGGAGGAACTGATTGTGAATGATGTTCAGTATTTTATTAAAATAAAAAGGCCCTAAAAGCTACCTTATTTCTCCCATATTGACATACAGATAGAAGATGTCATCTGTGAATCAGGAAGTGGATGTCCACTAGACACAGAGCTTCTCAGTTCTTTAGCCTTGGGCTTATCATCCCTTAGAACAATGCAAAATAAATATATGTTGTTTATAAACTCTATGTGCAAAGGACAAGATATCCTGAGTAAATTGGGAGCATGGGGACCTTGGGAGAGGGTTGAAGGGGAGAGGAGAGGCAGGAGGGGAGGAGAGAAAAATGTAGAGCTCAATAAAAATCAATAAAAAAACTATATGTGTTACATAATTTTGTTGTTTGTAAGAAACTGTGAGGCAATGTCTACAGATTTGAAATCTATGAGAAGCAGAAAGGATCCTGGACTTATATTGACTCTTAGTAGTCTTCAGTCTGTCCCCTCTGGTTCAAAGGAGGCCATCTTATAGGGGAGTTGTTTGCAAAAAGATGAATGAAAGCCAGTCATGGGGTACAAGCTCAGAGAAAAAGCCTTTGCTCTACATGTAAATTCATATATGAAGATGTATATTTTGGTTAAAAAATGCTCTTAGTGTTTTTTATGTTTGAATGAGTCGAATTTCTAACCCACTGACATTTTGGTGACCTTCCTTGATTACATTGGATAAGAGAGTTGCTGTCATACTTTTAAAATAGTAGAGTGCTTTAAAAATCATATATATTTCTTTTTATAATTTTTTTGTTTTTGAAATTGTGATTACATAATTTTCTCCCTTTCCTCTTCTCCTTCCAACTGTTTCTATGCATTCCCCTTGCTCTCTCTCAACATAGTCTCTTTTTCTTTAATGACTCATATATATGCATATATACAATGTAATTTATATGTTTTATATGTGCCTAAATACATATTACATATACATGAATATCTAAATACATAAATACAACTTTCTCAGTTTATATAAAATAAGTAGAAACAAAAAGAAAACAAGGAACACACTTATGATCAATACCACACCAATGGTGAAGATGGGACACACACACAGCCATGCAATCCAGAGGACCCCACCCTCAAGCCAACCTGCCCCCATTAACTTCCTGTGTGAGCTTAGAGCAAACATTCATATTGATTCAAGTCTATTTCTATTTTCTTTTAATCTGTAAATAAGAAATTTGTGCCAGATACCTTAGATGTCTTTTTATCCCTGAAAAAAATAGCTTCTGTGACATAGTTTGCTGCTGTGTAAGTCCAGTTCTACTACTTTCAGGAATATTCCAATGGGACAGATCCATACCAAGACCAGGTATGGAAATGCTCCTAATCTTTAAATTATTAATGCCTCTCACTTACTTCAGCATTTAAAAATGGAGACAATCTTTCTGTAAAATAGAGCATTTCTCCTTGATTATATCTACCTATTTAAAGTTTCAAAATCTTTTTTTCAAGAGCACAAAATTTACAATTTGTATCTGTGTGTATGTGTGTGTGTGTATGGTATGTGCATATGTGCACAGGTGCCCATACCTGTGTGCATATGCAGAGGTTTGAGGAGGGTGTCTGGTGTCCCCATTCATCACTCTTTACTTGAATCAGGGGTTCTTCCTGAATATGGAGCTTGAATTTAGCTATGCATATGGCAGCCAGCAAACTGGAGCTATCCACCTCTCTTGGCCTTCCTCAGTGCTGGGACTGCAGGTGCCTATCAGACCATGCCCATCTTATTACAAGGATGCTGGGATTGCAGGTGCCTATGACACCATGCCTGGTGTATTACAAGGGTGCTGGGACTGCAGGTGCCTATCAGACCATGCCCATCTTATTACAAGGATGCTGGGATTGCAGGTGCCTATGACACCATGTCTGGTGTATTACAAGGGTGCTGGGATTGCAAGTCTTCATGGATATATATCAAGAGCTCTAATCCACAAAACCATATCTCTAACCCCTTCAAATTTTCTTCAAGATAAAGAAGGTGGGGTGTGACAGAGCTGAGATATATCTAAAAGGTTCTAAAACAGATGAATCCTATATAGGACTGTTGGCATTGTTCTTTATTCTCTCTTAAAACCTTCCTCATACTAGAAGACATTTCAAACTTCCCCTGTTATATGTCTTGTCACTAATGTCACTCAAGTACTTGATAGCTCAATCTCAACATGCTTATACCCTATTCATTTTATTGTCCCACGAATATTTCCTGGTTTTAATAATGCTTAGTTTTGAATAGACATCTATCCCAGTGGCATGATTGTGTAATACATTAATATGAAACCTTTCAACCATCTCTATGCTGGCCAGTTAAGTGGATTCTGACAGGAGACAAAAACATCTGGGTTGTCAACTACATAGACTTTGACCAACTACTTCTCACAGAAAGTATAAATACTAACATATTACAAAGCTGGGAGTTCCGTAGACCTTGCAATGCTGCCTCACTGAGCTCACAGGAGCAGTGACCTCTGGTCGCCTTCAAACCATTATGTCTAAGCTCAGAGCCCTGTGTTTTACAAAGGTTTTATCGCCACTGTGTCAGTGCTCTGCCTGGATCTTATTTCAGTGGAGAGAGTCTGTGTGTGCCCCACTGGCATCCCAAGAAGATGTAAGAAGAAGCTCTATGCTTGGGTCATGTGTGTTGTTGTTTAATCAGAACTTTAGAAAGCATTACTTTATTTGGTTAGTGTTTTGCATGTCATTTGCTATTGGACAATATATCAAAT
This sequence comes from Dicrostonyx torquatus, assembly GCA_028555095.1. Lineage (NCBI taxonomy): Eukaryota > Metazoa > Chordata > Mammalia > Rodentia > Cricetidae > Dicrostonyx > Dicrostonyx torquatus. The sequence goes on along the minus strand of JAQHUG010000252.1, from coordinate 2,609,829 downwards.
GCTAGATATTTTTATAGAACTGTATGTGTTTAAATTTTTTTGTGTCCTTATATGTGCAAGAGAAGCAAACACTCATTAAAATAAATTACAGTGATTACAGTGATTTATTTTCTGATCATATATATTTATATATGTCTTTTGTAATTATATATATAAATAATTACACACACATATATAGTATATAGTATATATATATATATGTATGTATGTATATACTACTGAATAAAATACCCCAAATTTTACCAGTCTTGAACATATGGAACAGTGCCTATTTTCTTCTAATTTTTATTTGAAATAGGTCATAGAATTTATAATTAATTTCCAATCAATTTTTGGCAATGTTTGTTGCTTCTATTTCCAGAAGATAAGGCACATTGCAAGAATAAGCTATTTCTGAATTTTTCTATGTTTTTATATTTTATTAACCTGACCCCATATTTATCTTTAGGTGTTTATGTCTAAGTGATCTCATGAAATTTTTGAGAGAAATATTGCATGTGTTTATCTGTTTTACAGCAGCATCCATTTCTAATCAAAGTGATAGACTCAACAGGACCCACACCGGTCATAGGAATATTCATATTGAGGAAGAACCTTCTGGGGCACTTGAGAGATTTCCTGCTTTGTTGGTGAGTGTCCTCAATTAAAGGGCTGGCAAATAACGCAGATTAGGACTGAAACTGAGACTGAGATGAACGTTAGGTGTAATCTCAGACCGGCTGTTCACAGAGCTTGGTGTAATTTTAAAATCCTTATTCAGTTAAGGCATTCATTATGAGGAAAATGTGGCAAATGAAAAGGCAGGGTGGAGGAATGACTCTCCTCGGGGAAGCATGAAAAAATTTTGAAACATTGTTTGACCTTAAACCTAGATTAAGCTAATCCCAACCTGCAGAAGCTTCAATGGTTTATGGAAAGCATCTTGGTAGTTTGTCTAACTTTCTCTAAACCAGCAACTGCTGAAAGCCTCCCTCCTCCATTCTAACCATTGCCAGAGTTTAGAAAATAATCTCTTCGTGGTTTTGCCTGCAGCCATTACTTTTCTGAACTCAAAGACCATGTCCTGAATAGCAATCATCTATGGATCTGAAAAAGCAGCTCCTACCTGAATAAGTCCCAAAGCCAGTTTCTGAAGCTAGGATTGTCCTTTATCAGAAACACCAGTCATGAACTCTATAAAGAATGTGCATTTGTGTGTGTGTGTGTGTGCGCGCGCGTGTGTACATGCGTGCATATTCATATGTTGTGTGTGTGTTTGTGGTGTTTAGTCGAGTGTGTGGTTGGCAATGAAATGAGAATAATACTTTTAGAGACTTTCTTGTAATAAATTCTTAATTAGAAGATTTTAGGGTTTATTTTGGTCTTAGGGGACGTACATGAACAAAAAATAAGCCTTAAAATAGTTGAATTCTTTTAGAACTTAAATTATTCTTAAGGATTTGTCAAATGATTTTGTCCTTTAATTATAAGAACAATTTTTTTTACATAGGGTAAATCCTGTGAGGTACCATTTAGTTCACTGTAGTAGTAATTTAAGAATTGGTACCCTGGTGACTTGACAGATTTCACACCATTTTCCAAAGTGCCAAACTCGTATTCAGACACAGAGAAAATCTAGAATATAATCTCCGTGGACTTTCTTACAAAGAGACTATAATTACTGACCTACAAAACTTAGGTTTCTGTAGGTGTTATCAATGCCACCTCACTGGGCTCTCAGGAACAGTGACCTGTTTTCACCTGAAACCATTAGGCCTGAGCCCTGTGTTTTAGAGGGCTTCACTACCACTGTGCAAGTGCACTGGTGGGCTCTTATCTCAGCAGAGAGAGCTCCTGGCTGTGCCCCTACAGCCTTTGAAGAGGCAAAGAGAAGGCACCCTGCTCATGTCAGAGATATTCAGAATTCCAAAACCTTAACATGGTCTCAAGGAAGAAAATGTATGAACAAGGCAAAGCACATCAACAGAGCCAAGCCTTGTGATACCACCCCCACCTCCCCACCCCCTGCCAAATCTGGGCTGTGCAGAGTCTTTTGGAGAACATATTGGTGTTGCACATAATATGAAAATACCAGATTTGCAGAGAAAGTGTAGAGAGGGCAACAGTTTCACTTCCAGGCTTCAGGGTCTGAGCTTAAATAACTTAAAGGTAATGGTTTCCATCCTCTCTCTTCGAAGCATTATTATTCATTTCAGCTTCACTTCAGCATGTATTGTGGCATCTTCTGCACAGGTTATGGTGAGAAATAATATCAATGAGTTTAAAGGAGCTTTTGTCCTTTTTGAACAAAGCATTGTTATTTAAATGTGAAATAAGTGTTTCTTGCTTCTGAATCTGTTTGTCACATCTCAGGAGCAGAACAAGTCAGAGACTGAGACTATCAGCCCACTGAAAGCCTTAACTGAATCTGATTTACTGATGCCTTGCTTCAAAAGACATGTTTGCAGAGCTGAGGCTCCCAGACACACACAGCAACAGTCATGCCTCCCAATACCTGGTACCTAGTTAGTGAGCAAATGCTTTTAAAGGAGGCAACTGAAAGGAATATCTATTACAGCAGACATTTCAGTTTCATCCTGTGGGTGTTCCCAGAACTGCTTTGGATTAGTAGATTTCCGAAAGGTTAATCTTCACGGTTACATCCTAACTGTGTGCTTGGAAATGGAGCACACACAGATCTCATGAGCTAGCAGCATACGAGAGATGACACATCGAGATAGTTCTTCACACTACCACTTCCAACTCCCACCACCTACTTAAACACAATGGGCCTTGAATGAACTGGCTTTTCTTCCTTATGATAAAGACAGCTGAACTTTTCAAAGGGTATTTATTTGCGCATCTGTTTAGGGGACCTTTGTTCATAGCATTCTCTATCCAGATTCCAGTAGCAAAGAGCTTGGTGATAAAAATCTCGGAGGGAAGATGTTTTGTGTATCCCACCGATGTTTAATAAAGGCTGGTGTATTGGTACATCTATAATCCCAGCACTAAGAGGTAGAGGCAGGAAGATCTATGTATGAGGTCACCCTCAAGGTGCATTGCAAGTGTCAGGCCAGCCTGAGGTACTTGAGGCGTCTCAAAAAATAAAATAAACAAAAAAATCATTCTTGGTAATGACCCAAAGGTATGGGAACATAATGTCTGATGTAATAAATTTACCTTCCAGTTACCTCTTTTAAAAGTGTTTGCTCACTGACCGGGTATCATGCCTCATGAGGCATGTCTGTTGTTTTGGGTGTCTGGGAGCCTCAGCTCTGCAAACACGTCCTTGGAGACAAGTCGTTCAGTGAGCATGATTCAGTTTTGACAGTGTAATTTTTCAGCTATGTGAATATGAGTGGTCTGTTTAGAGAAAACCTGTCTCATTCCTTGGGAAAACCCAGTCATTATTCAGGATTTTTTTTTTAACATGGTCTCAAGTAGTAGCTCAGCTCAGGCTGGCCTCACACTTGCTTTGTACCTTGAGGATGACGGCACACATAGATATTCCTAGCTCTACTTCCTGAGTGCTAGGATTACAGAAATGTACCAATCAACCAGACTTTATTCCTTGCTAGGGAACATTCCCAAGACTTTGTACAGTCTTAAGTAAGCAAACCACTAACTGGGCTACAACTCCTGCCCGTAGGATGAGTTTTGAGTAGGAGGCTTACTATTGAGCAGGATAATTCTTTGTTGTCGTTCTTCTGCCATGTAGAACATTTAGTAGCATCCCTACCCACTGTTTTTTGGTGGATGTCAGTAGTACTTCTTGCCTGTCCTCTGCAGTACCACTTTCCTCTTGTGACAAACAAAACTAGTCCCAGAGATGGCCAACTCCCATTGGACACAAATGCCTTCCCACCCCTACTCTGGAAATGAATGAATGAAAGGGAACTACCACTGCATCCTGTTGTTAATACTTGGAATTTCAAGCTCATCCAAGTTAGCACATTAGTTACGGCGTGTTGCAGTCATAACATGTGAATGTGCTTTTCATGGCATACTCTAATTCTCACAGCAGCCTTAAGAGAGGTTTGTTGATATCCTTCTTCTAAAACTTAGCGACTCAGAGTTAGTAACATATGCTTAGAGTGATGGGTGACAAAATACTGAAGAAATTTCTCCTGCATTTACCTTGGCCTTTGCCCACCTCGTTTCTGTGGTAGACTTCGCATGATCTTGATGTTCATGAGACTATTTTGTTCATTTATTTTTGCTAAGACTAGAGGGATCTTAGAGGCTTCTTTGCTCATCTTCAAGAAGAGGAAACTAAGTTGCAGAGAAATTAAGTGACTTAGGCAAGATTTAAAAAGTGGTAAAATCATCATAGCCAGAACCCGGAAACAACCTAAATGTCCCTCAACCGAAGAATAGATAAAGAAATTGTGGTACATTTACACAATGGAGTACTACACAGCAGAAAAAAATTAACGAAAGCTTAATTTTGCAGGAAAATGGATGGAACTAGAAGACATTATTTTGAGTGAGGTAACCCAGACACAGAAAGACAATTGTCACATGTACTCACTCATAAGTGGTTTTTAAACATAAAGCAAAGGAAGCCAGCCTACAAACCATAATCACAGAGAACTTAGACAGCAATGAGGACACTAAGAGAGACTTACTAGGACCTAATATACATGGGAAAGTATAAAAAGACAAGATCTCCTGAGTAAATTGGGAGAATAGGGACATTGGGGGGAGGGTTGAAGTGGGGAGAGGAAAGGCAGGGAGGGAACAGAGAAAAATGTAGAGCTCAATAAATATCAATAAATAAAAAAAAGTGGTAAAATCAGGATTTGTTTGCAAAAGTCATGTTACATCCAGAAGACATGGTTTCATAGCATTCCCCTCCTCCACCCTCTAGCTCTTCTATTATTGTACCTCCTCTTCTGGGCTATTTCTTGAGACTTGGTGGGAGTAGGGTTAGTATAGTTGTCCTAGTTAGGACTGAACACTCAAATCTTTTACTCTCAGCACTTTGACCAGATATGCCTCTCTTTATTGATTACTGTCTACTGCAAAATGAAGCTTCCCTGTCCAGCTGTGGCTACATGTAAGACCTACACAGGATCAAAACAGCCCAAGTTCTCTGATAGATGGGGTAGATGATCTCCAGCCCCCAGCCCAACTGAAGAGCTATTGACAGAGGATATTGCTGAGGACAGGAAGAGTCATTTTTTTATTAAAGATAAAATTTTTCCACAGATAGATTTTCCCATGCTGCAGTTGATGGTCCCACAGCCACACACATGTGAGCATGCTACCTTACTTAGTGAGTTCTCAGAACAAAAAGTCGTGAAGTTGAGAGGAAAGCACATTAGGCGATGTGGATGAAGCTGGAGAAAGAGTAAGGGTAGACATGATCCTATTTCATGTATGAAATTGAATGAAACTTATGCCCTGGCAATGTTCAAGCATGCATGGGCAGCCTGTATATGGCAGTTCTGTTGAGCTTGTCCTTATTAGGCTTCATGGTCAAAGTCGATGAGAATGACTGACCAGGTCTCTTCCTTAAGAGGGCACCAGATTGTAGCACCTGTGCTACAGGACGGGTATGAGAGCTGGGAACTAAGCTGGAAACTTAAAAACACACATACACAGACACACAGGGACACAGGTCATCCTTGATATAAAAATGCCAACATTATTGTGCTCCAGGGAAGCTTATATAGGGATTCTTAGCTGATAGCCATGCCCTAGCTCTTGGGATCTTTCAGCTGCAGGCCTCACCAGAGTCCATAGAACTGCCATCAGGGTCTCATGCTTAGAGCAGCTGCAGGCACAGGTAAATGAGTTGTTTTGCTCAGTTCACTCCAGCAGGCAAAGGGTCTGAGGCAAAGAAAGTCAAGGGGCCGGGGGTCTGCAGCCCCCAACACCAGATCTCATTACTCAGATGGCTGTGAGCCACCTGTAGTTGCTGAGAATTGAACTCAGGATCTTTGGAAGAGCAGTCATAGCTCTTAACCCCTGAGCCATCTGTCCAGTTATGAAATTCTTAAAAGTAAAGAAAAACTTGAAGATAAGAACCTAATAATAATAATAATAATAATAACTATTTTCAATGCATGTTCAAGAAGAGGAAAACAGATTTCATTCAGGAATACCACAATAGGTGCTAAGACCGAGGCAAGGGAGTTAGTTTTATGGTAGGAGGAATAAATTGGGCTCAACTCTGAACACAGTAAGAAAGCATAGGCATTCAGAGCAAAGGGAGTAATGGAGAAAGTATAGACAGGAAATTCCTGAGAGGAAGCCCAAGGAAAAGTGGGGATTCTGATCAAATGTATGGGGTACTTGTTGACCAGTGGGGATTTTTACCAAATGTATGGGGTACTTGCTGAGCAGAGGCCAAGATAACCAGGGTGATCAATTATAGAAGGCATCATGCCTTCTCAGTTGAGTGATGAAGAGGCTGACACTGGACCCCAGTGCCCAGTTAAAAAGTGAAAGTCTGGGTGAGTTTGGACAAGTCTTTGACTTAACTCTTCCAATTTCCCACAAGTCTTTTCATCAGCTATTACTCAAACAGTTTGTCATAAGGGATGAAGAAACAGGTACCAATAAGTCACTTCTGATGTGTGTATGTTGCCTTGAGTGGATTTAAAAGAAAAATAAATTGGGTACCTCCAGAATAAAATAACTAAGGAGTGTTGAGGTCAGGCTGTGTCCTGATCTAACCTGGGCTAACTTATTCATATAATAAAACAGTGATCTTTTTTTTCAGAGTCTGTCTTGTCCTGAGATTTCTGGCCTCAACCTCAGGGACCTAAGTACAAAGCCGAGGCTAATAAATGACATTTGTGGTACAGTAGAAAGGGTGCTATTCTGTAAATCTATCAGTGTGAATTTTGACCATGGAAGCATATGGGCATGTGTCAAGGAAACCAGGCCCAAGGGCTTATTATTTTCTCTGTCAGACAGAGAAAAGTGTGTACTTCTCTGACCTGTACTACACAAAGAAGTAGACACCTGACTCTGTGTTGACAGCGCCACCCCCACCGTTCACTTGCCATCTGACTACCTGGTGTATATGCTAAGGGATGAACCCACGAACAGAGAATGTGCCACTCTCCTAGGGTCTTCAGCTTGGCTTGTTCTTTGCTGTTGAGGTGGCCTACTCGAATGCTGCCCATCCATCACATTCCTGTTTGTCCATCTGCACCTGCTGTCACTGTCTCTTTCTTTACCTAGCACCAGCCTTGCTCTTTTTGTACTGCAACTGGACTCAACTTTGAAGCCTTGCTCTCAACATGGTAACCCACAGACACTTGACTCAGGATTGCAGAACCTGCTTGGGTCTGTTATCTGACCAGTACAGATTTCTGCATAGTGATTTCCAGCAATGCTTCTCAGGCCTTTGAGAAAATTATTTCTTTCCCCTTTACAGCCACTCTGTTACCTAGATACAAACATATACACATACAGATATGTAGTAATGAGCGCGGGGCTGTGTCCCCGCCGAGGAACGGGCCATGTTCCCGGTGCCAGGCTCCCGGCCGCTGGGCTAGCTTACATTTGAAATAACCACATGGAAATTGTATTAATTAAATTACTGCCTGGCTCATTAGTTTTAACCTCTTATACATATTAGTTTAACCCATATCTAGTAATCTGTGTATCACCACGTGGTCATGGCTTACCAGTAAGATTCTAATCAAAGTCCATCTTGGGCTGGAGAAACATGGCGTCTGCCCCAGTGCCTTCTCTCTCTCAGCCTTCTGTTCTGTCTACTCCGCCCACCTAAGGGCTGCCCTATCAAAAGGCCAAGGTAGTTTCTTTATTCAACCAGTGAAAGCAACAGAAATACAGAAGGACCCTCCTACACCACAGATAGATATTTACTGTGTGATGAACAATATATGAACAGAGAGTTAAGATGAATAATTATAATTGGGATAAAAGAACCAGTGTGGCCAAGGAAAGCAGGGATAGCGAGCAAATTACTGCAACTGAAACTGCCATAGCTTGTGACTTTATTATTTAATAATACATTATGGTTTTACAGAAACCAATAAATGTGTTCTATATTTCTGACATAGTACACTCAGGATACCTTGACTTAAAGAAAGACCCTTCCAGGACATCTCAAGCCTCCATTTGTTCTGATTCTGTGGTCACTGAGCACCGAACCCCTGGGCTAACCTTGACTTCTGAGGAGAATTCCATAGCAGGAAGCATAGCCTACCAAATGACCAGCCTTGAGAGGCTCACATCGGTTTATCTCATTATAGTCACTCAAGAGCAATTCTATCAATGATTGGCAGGTGGGAAGCCCTGGGAGAAGATGAAAAAGAAGAGGTTCCCTATTTTGCTGGAGGCTAGCCTTGCCTAGCCACTTGAGCTTAAAGAGCTTTCTGTCTAGAGAATAGAGAACCTTGATAGCCCCAGGATGTTTTGTAAGGTTCCCCAGGCCTTTGTGGAGGGTAGGAAGGGTGGGGCAGCTGAGAGTGGAGCCACTGTCTGAATTCTCTATGGCTGGAGGATAGTGACATGGAGAGAAAGCTACCAGATTAATATCTGGACTACAAGTAAAAAACAGAGCATGCATGGAAAAACCCAAGTTTGAGAGAAAGCTGCTGATGCTACGTGAAAGACGAGTCATGAGACCTGTAGTCTGGCACTTTGAGCCTTTCCTCAAGTCACGACGCCATTCCTACACTTTTGATACCAGCTCTCTAGTTCTTTCTACTGTGTTCCTAGCAGGACTTGTTTTGTTCTCAGACACAAAACCCTCAGAATATCAGAGTCTCCCAGACTCAGATCTGTGCCTAGAATTCTGCAGCCTTCAGAAGCAGCTATGGTTCTTCCATATTATGGGGTGGAAGATGTCGCTGAATGAATATCAGAAATACATGATAAAGGTAACAAGAGGGAGGGGATCTTCAAAGAAAGACAAACTGTTGTGCTTAGGCAGACAGCCAATCTGGTGAACTTCATTCCACCCCAACTCCCTAACGTCTCTCCTCCCTTAGATGAGAAACTGTCAAATCCTATAAACTCCAGCAAGCAGTGATGATGCAGCATTGTTTGCTGGGGCGAGGCTGTCTGAAAACCTGCTCTCTCTATGCTAATAGTCCTCTTGTCATGCATGCGGATGCTTTGTTTCTGTGCCCCCAAAGTCTTTGCTATGCAAATCAAACCACAGGGGCACTTTAACATGTAAATCACATAATCTCCCTCATGTGGGATGAATTGAAGGATTTTAAACTCCTTGACTGTTGGGAGGTAATGAACGTACTTATTTAACTGGTATTATTGCACTGGGCACGGTTCCTACCCTAGGCTTTACCCTGCGGTGGGGCCGTGCCAGGGGAGAGCTAGTACAATTATTAATGTCGCTGTCAAAAGAACAAGAAGAGCCCAGACCCGAGAAATCCTGATCCCTTGGGGAGGAATTTGGGACTCGCCTCAGAAACTGCCAACTTTTGGGTCCTCCTTAGGGGATGCTGGGGCCTTCTACTTTGATTAGAGGATGAACGCTGGGTCTTCTTGGGAAAGACTGTTTTCAGCTTGTTTTAGAGGTGCAAAGAGCCAAGGAGCAGTAAAGAGGCATTTTAACCCTGCAGCTGGGAGCTGTCCAGGCTGGCGAGCAGAGCCAGGGCCAGCCCTTGCTGTGCTGGAGAAGACTGCTCACCAGCTGCTTGCTGCTGCAGCCTGGTCTTTAGTTTGGGGCTAAAGTCACTTTAGTGTCCCATGCCAGTTTTCTTTCCATAAAAGAGGGATAATACTAGGGATAGAGGGAGCAGTGACTAGATCCTGTTTGAAATGACATCTGAACTGCCTGGGCAAGACGCGCTTGTTCCAGAAATGAAGTGTGATTCCATTAAAATGTGTGATCTCTGGAAAGTGCCTACCTGGTTTTTGGAGTACCTGGTACTGGATTTATTTGTTGGTAACAAATTGATGAGAACAAGATTTCGGCCTTATGGTGTGACTTTAAAAAGCAAGGCACAGTGAAAGGCAGCTCCAACTCTTACCAGGCTGTTGGTCTCCTTGTGGGTTTTTGGTTTGAAGGCTTTGACTGTACCATGCTCGTTTCTGTGTTACCTGTGTGCTTTCCCCATCTGGGCACAGGTCCAAAGCTTCCTTTCAGCTGTGTTTAGACTGCATACATTTCCCCATAGAAACAATTGCTGCAGGGCTTCTTGGATGATGGACAAAAATTGATCTAACCCAAATGTAGCTGAAATAGTGTGCATTCGCAATTATACCCAGCAAGAGGAATTAGAAACAAGTATTAGAAATCCCCCTTTCTAAAAACCATTCACACAAACATTTCAAAACACTGCTAACTCTAAAATCACCCTACCCTAAGCTTTACCAGCCTGCCTTATTCTGACACTTTTACAGGAAGAGAAGGGAGAATCCCACTGCAGCATGCTTCATCAAAATTTGGAGGAATGAGGCATGGGGGTGTTGACCTACATGGACAGAGAAGATAATTAAATAAATAACTTTAAACCAGGCTATCTCTATATATTGGTTTGTTCCTTACGTTACTGGAGCATCATCCATATCCCTCCCAGCCCAAGAAATTTATTCCTCAGATGTAGTGTTACTCTGAAGGTCCACAACTAACATGTTGATTTCTGGTAAGGTCTGTGTTTGAAGTACACCTTATTTCAACTTATTTTCTGCCCCAAACCCTTTGGCTTCACATCCTTGCACCTAGTGATTCTAATTGCATTTACTAACAAATTTGCTTATAAACCTGCCTTTGAGACCATTTTCAGTGACTCTGACCTAGGAGATCTGTAGAGAAGTGACAGTAGCAATGAAGAGGTGGGTTTTGGTGGAGTGACTGATGGCTGATCAAGAGGAACAAGGAGTCTGTCCCAATATCTGTACCAATGGGAATACTGCAGTGGGGATGGTAACAGCTACTCTGGGAGAACTGTTCACTATCAATAATATGTGAAAGGAATACAGTGACTAAAGAGTCCAAATCTTCTGCAGAGTTCAGGTAAGTTGGCTTACCTCACACCATGGTTTTCCCTCCAGAGTGGCAGCCAGCACGAGTGACACTGTTCTAGTTTTAACAGAAGCATTTCTTGAGTTCCACACTTGGTATTTTTGAATAGGATAGTTAAAGATTATTGATCACAAAAACATCTCCCGTCCAAATGATTTTTTGATGACAGCTGCAGTCAGTTCTGTGCTCAATGGGGGGTGTAGAGAATTAGAATTTGCCTCCTGGGGTTGTTGTTGTTTCTTTTTCTCATTTTCAGTTTTATCACACGGAACCTTTTCCAAATATATGTTATAGAAACAGTCTGAAAAAAAAATACTCATCTTCTCCAATGCTGAGACTAAGTAAGGCATGTTCAACTAACGGTGGCAGCTTCCATCCATTAAAATGCTTGCATCCCTAGTGTTGTGGGAAGAGAGGAGGAATAATGCACTGTCCTGAGGTTAAAGTAAATCTATTATCTCTTAAGTTTGGTTGGCTGGAGGGACACACCCATGATGATGGCTGTCAAGGTCTATCAGCTCTGTTTTTCCATGTCTTTTCTCCCGAAGACCAAATGTGGTACAATCCTATTACAGATCTCAGAAAAACAATTTTGAAGGCTAGAAACAACAACAACAAAAAGAACTTGATCTGACATGCTCGGGAGACCCCTGAACAAACCATTATTTCATGCTCTGATGTTTAGCTATTGTTTTCCGGAAGGATGAAAATTTAAAGTCGCAGAGGTGGAAAGCCATCCGAGGATCATCAGATTGTAGCAGGTTCTAGGTTCCACACAATGCTCTAAAAGATAGAGTGGAGGATTTTAGCTCAATTTTCAGTTCAACTCTATCCCGGATAGAGTAGGGACATCAGATGCAAGGGCGGGGTCTTAGGCAACCCAAATCCTCTGGTTCTAGTTTTCAACCAAGATTGCTACAGAGAAAGGCTTTCTTATGAATAAGGATCTTAATTTGATTTCTGAAGGTCAGGAAGAAATCATCGTGGAAAGCCCTCCGATTTGGAATTACAGGTAGATTGTGATTGTCAGATGAGAATCATAATCGCCTTTGAAAAGTTCTTAACCAATCATTTATTAGGCAAATACCACTGAGTGCCAGCCATGTGGTGCTGAGCAAATGTTTAAAAAGCTGTAGAAGTGGAAATTTCCTTCCAGACTGTTTGCTAACTACTTTGCATAGGATAAATAATTCCAGTTATTAATTTGAATATATTAGGAAAGAATATTGTAGTATTTTTATTGATTGCAGAGTAAAATACAAGCTTCTTATGGATCCATATGAAAGACTTTTTGTGACTCTGCCCTTTCTAATATTGCTTACAGCCTGTGTCTCTCAGCTCCATCATCTATTCAGTGTGGACTATGACTGTCTTCCTCTTTTTTGCACCTGTTCTTTTTGTTTGGGAAACTGTTGGAGGAAGCTGGTTGTTGGTTCCAAGCCGCTTAGACCTGAAATAATCACACAGAAACTGTATTATTTAAATCACTGCTTGGCCCATTAGCTCAAACTTTTTATTGGCTAGCTCTTACATATTAATTTAACCCATTTCTAGTAATCTGTGCATTGCCACGTGGCTGTGGCTTACTGGGTAAAATTCTGTCTGGCTCTGGTGGGGCTACATGGCTTCTCTCTGACTCTACCCTTCTTTCTCCCAGCATTCGATTTAGTTTTCCCTGCCTGCCTCTATTCCCTGCACAGTTGCAAGACAGTTCCTTTATTAACCAATTGCATTCACAGCATACAGAGGGGGAATCCAACATCAGGACACCATTTCATTTAAGGTTTTCCTATGCCCCTCACAGTATTTCCGTTGAACTGATAACTCTTACACATCTTTTAGGTCTGATATTACATTTCATTTTTTCTTCAAATGTCTTCTGTGAGCCCTTAACTTGGAGTAGGTGCTATGAAAGTGCCCTGTGGTTGTTTAGCAGTCTACCTGGGCTTCAGAAATGAAATCCTGCTGAGTAACTTAAATAACTTAAATAGCAGAAAGACATTTCTTTTCTTTTTAAAAAGGCTCCTTTTAAAAATATTATTCACAATTTATTCTTTAAACTTTTCATACATTTATACCACATAGTTTGATTTTATCCATCTAACTACCTACTCTAGTTCTAGTGAGATATATTTTGTCCTGAGACTGGAGGGTATACATACTGCTGCCCCATCCATATATGGATTTAATATTTATGGATTTGAACAATCAATGGAAAGTATTTTTAAAAGATTGTGTTTGTCCTGAATATGTGAACCCTTCTCTTATTTTGTTTCCTAAATAATATAGTGTTTCAGCTATTTGCATAGCATTTGGATTGTATCAGGTACTGTGACTCATCTAGATGTGACTTCTATATAAAACAGGATGTACACATAGCTTAGGTACAACTATTATGCCATTTGAGATGAAAGACTTGGACATATATAAGACTGGCATAGGTAGAAGGTTCTGGAATCAGTCCTGCATGGATACCAAAAGTTTGTAGCAGATAAAGTTTCAGCTTTGTCAGACTCTGGTGAAGGCTCTCATGTCTTGTAGTTGCATGCCTTACTGCTACATCCCTTCATGATAGAGGAAGAATGATCTCTGTGGTGTCTGGTTTTTTTTGTTTTTTTTTTTTTGTGGACATGAATCGTGTGGATGATGCCACCTTTATTACAGCATCTAGCCTTAACTGCTTCCACACAGGTTCTATATCCAAACACCATCACAATAGGTGTCAGGACCTGAACATAGGAGTTCAGTAGGAGACACAAAAATTCAGTTCATAGCAGCCATATTTTTCACTCAGGGTATCGCTCACATTAAAGGTTATATAAATATACTTTAAGGTTGCTAGTTACATAGGCTACAGCATGAATGGTACTCTCTGGAATAACACCCTCATCTGTTACATGTGCTGGTTAGGTTTTCTTTTATCAACTTTATACAAGCTACACTCATCTAGGAAGAGGGAACCTCTCTTGTGAAAATAACTTCCTTAGATTTGCTTGATTAATGGTTGATGTGGGAAGGATCAGTCCACCATGGGAGGTGCCACTCTGGGCTGGTAGTCCTAGATTATAAAGGGAAGCAGGGTGAGTCAGCCATGGAAACCAAGCCAGTAAGCAGCATTCCTCCATGGCCTCTGCTTCAGTTCCTGACCGAACTTCTTTTCATGGTGGAATGTAATTTGTAAGATGAAATACACTCATTCTTCCTCAAGTTGGTTTTGGTCATGGTGTTTTATCACAGCAATAGAAAAAGTAAATTAGGACACAATGAATTGCTTGTCAGTTCCTATCCCCTCACTAGAGCATAAACTTCATGGAGGCAAGTTATACCATTTTTTGACACATAATTGTCTTCATATCCTCTGTTGTGATTTAGAAACACAGATACAGCGAAGATGTACTGAGCTACACAGACACATAGTTGTAGGATAAAATGTGTTTGTGGCACTTGCTATCCATTTGAGAAAAGATCATTTGGGTAAGCCATAGGCTTCTGGGGGTGAAGCCACATTAGTTATGTCTTCCTGTCCTATTGAGTTGAATTGAATGAATAGCTTTATCAAGGGCCCATTGTTTATAGAGCTACTATTATTTTCTTTCTGACATATTATTTCCTTTCCAGTTGTATCTCTCTCTTCCAGTCTGCTTTTGTTCTTTGGACCTCTCAGATTCTAACTATCTAGACTTCTGATCTTGACCTTCCAAGATATTTCTCTGTCACAAAAATAGAAACAGAGTTAGGTAAATTGAGACTCTCCTATAGTCACTTGGTGATGTAGAGACACAGCTTCACATGGAAAATGGAGGCTGTAAGCACCGCCTGCTGGAAATACTTTTATGTGTTTCAAGTTTCTTGGCCTGCCTTTTCCCTAACAAGGGAGAGCAAGGGAGTGGGGTGATCTGTACTGGGGAAGCAGGGGATGGAAGACAGTCTTGTTCACTGAAAGGATAACTAAGATAACCAAGGAATAGTAAGATAATTAATATGTACAAAGTATCATGTTGCGTTTCGTGAGACAACAAAAAAGAATAAGGAAGAACCCCTAGAGATAATGATTAGCTAGAAGAGAAGGACTTTTGTAATGCTAACCTCAGCACAAGCAGATGTGGAAAGAAAGCATGTGTGGAACATGGATGTAGGAGTTCAGAGGGAGGAATCTGGGATAGGCATAGTTACACATAACTTAAAGGAATGACTTTGGGTAGAAGCTCTTAAATGTCTTTCAGATTAACCCTTCTACTCAAAACCATAGGGTTAGGTCATTTGGTCACTTAGTTTCAATTTCTTCTTTAACGGCACATAAATAATATTCTTATTTAAAACTTCATACAGAATATATATAATAAAAAGGGAAATGACATTAGGCACATAAATTATGATGATTTTTAAAAAGATAGAAATATGAAATTATATAATACAAACTGTCTTATGGTGGCTTTACTCATGAGATATAACTAAGTTCTTCTTAAAGTCAGGACATGAAGGACATGCATCTCATCCTTTTGATTTCTCTTCTTGCCTGGAGTATGGAGAAAGACTATTCTACTGAGTTCTGGTTCCACTTAGTATGTTCTTTTTTCTGTCATTCCCAACAATGTTTTTATAAACTTATACACTTAAGCCACTTCTTTGTTGAGAATCTGTCATTGGCAGCTTTATCAGCTAAAAGTGTTTAAGCTGCACATGACAGGAAGTAAAATGCAAGCTGGCTCCAATAGCAAAGAGAATTAGACTGTCTCACCGTAGTTTGTGAATGTTCTGTATAGAACATGACAGATGGGGTGGCATCAGCAACAGAAATCCGGTTTCATATGGTTCTGGAGGCTGGAGTTTCAAAGCTACCACTGCCTTGGGGTCTAGGTGTAGGCAAGCCTGGTGTCTTCTGCAACCTCTTTCCCTAGCAGGCATTTACTGTTTTCTTACTGTATCCCTATGGGCACTAGTATAACGGGACTGGGATCTGAACTAAAGGACATAGTTTTGATTTTTGACTCCACCATGTTTTTAAAGATTCCAACTCTAAATATACAGATTTTTTGAAGTTCTGGGTCTCAAAGCTTAGACAATGAATGTGTTTTTACATCCTTTTGGAATAAAGCTCTTAGCTTCCACTTACTAAGATCCCAGTGAGAGTGGACATCAGGCACAGCTTGATCCAGGTCTTCAATGCAGTCATCAGGAGCCTGATCTTTTTGTCTCCAAGCTTGTCTGCTAAGTCATCAGCTTTATGTAAATTCCATATTTCTTCTTAGTCACAATGCTTCCTGTATAGATAGGCCTTCCCTCTTCGTAATATTTTTGGATTTCATTCTTCTAGGAATGCCTAAGAAGCATGCAAGCTTCCAAGCGGAATTTGGAGGCTAAGGCAAAACAGAGCCACGGCTTAGCTCTGAAGGACTCTTGTTTTGAGAATAAATTGTTAGGTGTGAGTTCAAAGACTGTTTTCTAAGTGGTTTCATTTGATGTTTTCAACTCCATTTTCTCATCATGCACCTACTGCATCTACCATGCCAGTGGTGGCCTTGTCATTCTAAACCAGCTCTGTGCCCTCTCATGCCCCTTTTCTCTTTTGGGAAATGACCTAAGTCAGCAGCACCCATGTGAGACCTTTCTCTATCAGAAGCACTGCTTGCTACTGTGTGTGGTATTGAAAGCTGTGCATTATGTTAACTTCAGGGCATTACACACACTGTGACACGAGTGTTGCCCTATGGACTGTGTAGCATAAAACCTTCACTATCGTGCATGGGGACTCTGGTCTGTCTAACACCATGTTACATTTAAACGATTTTCTTAAAAGGCTTCCATGCTTCCAGTCTGTGGGTTTGGTGAAGGTCATCACTGTATCATAAAAGCACTTCCATGACTTTTGCTTCTAGGTCTGCATTTTTCCCTGTGCTGACCACTCAAAACACTAATGTATTTGTTAAATGAATGATTTTTTTAAAGTGTTCTTTTTTGCAGCTGAAGAAACTGAGAATCAGAAAAGTCCCATTGCTTATACAGGGAGGTGTAGCCGGTTAGATAAGTAATCATACTTAGTAGATCTCCCTCCCACCTTATTGCAGTGTCTCTGAGCTCCAATTAGTGGTGGGCATTGAGTTCTGTTTCAATAATGAAAGTGCCCGTGTCTTACTCATTTCCTTCAACTATGTATACAAGGGCTCGCCGCTCACCTTACTGATGTAACAAGTTTGCACTCGTGATTGTACCACGGAGCAGAGATTCACGTACTACACAAACACGAAGTATTATTTTTTTAACAGTAGCTTGGTATTAATAGCTTCCAATTAGCCTAGGATGCATGCATTCCTGAGATGCATATTTTAATACTTTTGCTGCTGCAGAGCAAAAAGAGACCCTTGAAATCCAGTTGCAGATCAGTGCTGTGGCCACACAGGAATCAGGGCAGCCTAGTGTATGACCCGTGTAAGGCCAAGACAAACAGCTTGGCAAGCCATCTCCCCTTGTGCCGTTAGCACTCATTAACTGAATTCAAATTCCAGTGGTGATAATACACACGTTTTCAACCGCATATAGATCCTGACTCTATAAAAGGAAAAAAAAATCTATAAATGTAATCACCTCTCCCTTGTCAGCTAATGTAACACAGTGGTATCTTTAAACCAGTTTTCTTTGGTTGCTTTTGTGCAATGTGTTTCTCCTGGCACGGATCAGAATATGAGCAGCACTGTGTTTCAATAGAGGGTTGGTTTTTTTTTTTTCCCTTCAGCTTTTAACCAATTACTAAGGTGTCTGCCTCCACCTGCACACAGTCTTACCATAGAGATGAAACGGGCTTTTAAAGCTTGAAAGAAAGAAAAATTGGAGATTGGGGGGTAATTGCCATTTCATCATTTTTGAGGCAAATATTATATATCAGGAAAAAATATTTTTTAAGAGGCTATAGTTTAGGAGTGTCTAAAGGTGTTTTGTTAGTTTGACTGTGTATCAAGATCTTAAAAAAATCTGCCCCCAAAAAGTGTGCCTAATAAGGTGTGTCTAACTTATTGTAAATTATACTTCTCATTCCCAGAGCTGGGAGAAGAGCTTTTTCTTCCATTTACAATCTGAACTAATGCAGAGCTGACCACCCAGGGAAACCCCTTTGGTCTGATGCTTCCTAAACTGAGAAGAGCAGGTTGGACATAGCAGGCTACCAAGGCTTGATTCACAGGAGGCTGTGCTGTCTGCCTGGTTTTCAGAGACTGGAGAGATCCATATTCCCTTTGAGTCTGTGCCAAGGCATATTGCTAAACAAGAAGGCGCTATCCAGGGAAGCTTGCTTGCTTCCGATTTTAAAGTTGTAGGCAGTTTATTTGTTTGGGTAGACCCAATGGGAAATGAATAAGTAAAGCATCCACCAGCATGTTTCAGAAGGCTGGAAATAGATCTCAGGGTATGGTTTCTTCTTTATTTACCAACCACATATATGTATTTCAGATATCCTTTCCACAGGCTCCTAAATCAGAGGAATCAGAGATAGTAATAGCGACCAGTCTTTGATTTTTTGGGGGATGGGTTTGTTTCTAGAAGTTTATCCCTCAACTTTTTATTTCAGAAAATTTCAAATGTGCAGAATAGTCCCAAGAGCAACACAGTGGACACTGGTGCTGACTCCTCTCTCTTTTTGTTGTAAGTCTGAAGCTAAGTTTATACACGTTTGGGATGCCTGCTTCCAGAATGCTTAGACATAGGCCTCCTATGCATGTATGAGACATGGTCCTCTCATGATCCTATCCAAAAGTCCTAACACTGATACAAAACATGTAGGAACATATGGTTTATTTTCAAAATCCCTCCAAATGCCCTCCCCCAAGGTTTTCTGTTGTTATTCTTCTGCTGGTTTCATTAGTCTCCGTTCAGTTGGAACAGTCTTAGAGGTTTTTGTTGTTACGTTAATTAACCAAAATTTGAGGGTGTGTGTCCCAAAGAAAGTCACACAATTTGAGTTTATCTGAGATGATTCATCGAGAGTGTTCAGTCAGCAACTGTTCAAAGCCCAGGCGATCATTTTATGTGTGCTGTTCCCTTTTCAGGTGCTTTGTAGATTCCCTTGTTTCTGTTGGGTTTCAATTTTCACTCTTTGCTTTAGGTAAATCCTTTGAAGTATAAACTTAAATACACAAAACACTATGGTTCAGAAGGCAAAGACATTGACTTAAAAGTTTTATTCTTCTTCTTTTTTTTATTTCCCGCAGTTTCTACTTGTCCCTAATGGATAACATTTTCATTTTAAAAAAATAAACTTGTTATACAATAAATATAATATATAGCATCTCTATTTCACTTTCCAAAAATAAACAAGCATAATATTTAATAAATATGTATAATACATATGGCTGTATGGAATATATGTCTTTATATGTGTATAACTATTACATGTATATTTATTTTCTATGCTATGATAAGGAAATTGAGATTGCTCATCTTGATTGTCAGTTTGGTGGTTGCTAAACCAGCAGACATGCTTCTAGGTGTTTGTGAGGGCATTCCAAGAGAGGAACTGGGTTGATTCCTGAGACTGAATAAAGAAGGAAGTGACTAGTGCGTTAGCATTCATCTCTCTCTGCTTCCTGACTATAGATTACAGACTATGGTTGTGAAGGCTTATCCTGTCTCCAGGCCAGGAAATGTGCATGTATGTACATGTTTAGATTCCATACAAGGAGATACTAAGAGGCCCTTGTATGTCTGGCAGGGTGATAAGTAGATTACAGTGGGAGCCTCAGGATGTTGGAGATGCCAGGTATGTGGGATACCAACTGAGAAAAACTATAGTCACAGAGTAGAAGTTGTCCAAGAGAAAGGCTGTGTGTGATATGGGCAGCATAGATGGAAGGAACGGACTGGTTAAGTCATTTGAAACAAAGGTGATGCTACCACAAGTTCTAGGTATTAGGTACCTTCAGGTTTTTATGTTTTCTCTGAGGGGTTTTAGTCTTGTTTTTGTTTGGTCTTTCCTTGCTATGACCCCCTCCTCCTTTTGGAGTGAGATACTTATTGCATGCCTTTCTATATTGGAAATATGTAAGTTCTTTTAGATTTTATAGGACATTAAATTTGTGAGTTTGAGTCTGCACTTGTATTTTTGCTGGAAATGTTAAGATCTTGTAGATTCTTTTGAGACAGTAAAAGCATTTTGTATTATGAGGTGAGCATGAAGCCTTAGAGGTAAGTGGTACATGTTAGGACTTACAAGTAAAGTTGCTCTTGTTTCTCTTCATATCCTATAAATATTTTGTCTTTTCAAAAATTGGTATTTTTGTTTGTCAAGTTGACAAGAACTGTACTTGTGATGGTTAACCTTGATTGCCAGTTTGATGTGTTTTAAAAACAGACTAAGAGATGTGTCTTCAGATATGTCAATAAGGCATTTCCAGAGAGGTTAGCTAATTAAGGAAGCCCCACCATTGGGTAGGTATCTGGAACCATTCCATGAGCTATGGTCTTGGATTGTATAAGAGAAGGCATGGGGATGAAGAAATGGCTTAGTACTTAAGAACATATACTACTCTTGCAGAGGATCCAAGTTCAGTTCCTAGAACCCACATCAGGCTCATGCCTGCCTGTATTCATTCTCCAGGGGAATGATGATGCTCTCTCCTGGCCCCCAAGGGCACCTGCACTCACATGCATTTTCACACACATACACACACATGCATGCACGTCAAAACAAACCTTTTTTTTTAAGTTACTAAGGGAAGCAATTTATTTTGTGTCTATGTATCTGCAGAGAGTTAAGGTGCCAGATACAGATGCTGGGACAGGAAGATAGGAAGTGCTCTTAAACACTAAGCCGTCTCTCCGTCCTCTTTTTTGCTTTTGTTGTGTATGCTCTCACAACGGTGACTACGGTAACTAATGTATATGCACACACACATATACTTTTATACTTTTGAATCTACTTTTCCTTTTTTTTAAATACATTTCTATGCCATGTCACAGAAAAACTCATTCTTTTTACAACCGAATAGAGATGTTTTGTGTCAGCCAGCTTTCTTGAGTTGGATGTGCAGCCTTTTTTCAACACTTACCAATGCAAAGAGAGATTTGGCATTCAATCTCAGGCCTCTGAAGAATCACTGTAAAACATGGTGGGGGCCAGAAGGCAAATATATGTGTGGTTCGCATGTACAAATTTAAAATTCCCCTCCACAGAGTCGTCTCATCCTGTATTTGTGTAAGCAGTGTGTGGATGTGTCAGGCAAGAACTGAACACTTTACTCAGTGAATCATCTTAACAGCAGCGATGACACAGTATATGCAGGAATCTAAGGCTCCTTGAGAATATCTCCAGGATCCTATGGTTCCTAAGTGGCATAGCTGGATTCATCCCAGACTCATGAAACTAACTAAGTACGTTGCCTTCTGTGTGTTGCTTGCAGTAATCTACCTGAACTACCTGAATCAATTCTAGTATTGTGATAAGATTAATAAGAATTCTATTGTTTCTGGAGATGATGTACATGAAATTACCAGGAGTGCTGTGGTGTTTAAATACATTGATAGCTCAAAGAATAGCAGGGGTGAAAGAGTTCTTGTATTCATATCATTTCTTTAAAGTTTTAAGTCCTCTTTATCTTAATAATTTATTGTAAAAAACTTGCAAATAAATAAAAATATCACACACTAAAAAAATTAAACAGACTCAATGTCTGTACAAATCAACAAACTTCTATACATTTAGAATTGGCATTCAAAGTGGAAACTGGGAAACTTCACATGAAACTTTGTACTTTTAGTATCAAGTGCATTTCACTCACTTATTCACCAGCCAACAAAAATAAAGCAATTAGAAAACAGGCTGATACCCATTTTTTTAAGGACGTCAATGTTCACTCAAGCATTTTGTACTATTGAGTATATCTGCAGCCATTAGAAACTTTTAAAGATGAGAAGTTTCCCAGAGAAGCTCCCAGAGAGGGAGCGCCCTCTCTGGGAACAGGGAATGCATAGGACACAGACAGCTGAGTCTAGCATTGAAGCAGAGAAGCAGTAACAGGGCGGACAGAAGGGATCAGAGCCAAGGTGAACAGGTAATGTCAACCCTGGGAGCTGGGGACAAGACCCAGACCCTGTACCTTAGAGAAGCTCTTCCAGCCATTAGGTATCAAGAGTTGAGAAGAAGTCCAGGAAAATGGTGTTGTCTAGGGATTCGCTCAAGGCTGGCACCAACAAACAAACCAAGTGTTTATTATACAGATAAGCAATAAGAACAATAGAATAACAGAGCTCTGGGCTGTTTAGAGTAAACCCATATGAGGAGGAGAAACAAGTGGCATCTGAAGCAAGGAATAGACAGCGAGAAGTAGTTGATATTAAAGACTTGAACATTTTACAAAAGTGATTCAGATGAAGGGAACATAAAATTTTGGCTACTGGGAGAACATTGAAGTTGTAAAAATAAGTAATCCCAAGGCTAGATAACTAAATATATTAAAGGAGTAATAAAAGATGAGATCAAAGGTTAAGACAGATCAAGAGGCACTTGTCCATCAGGATGAAAGAGTTTGGAATATTTGTTACATGCATCTGAGTATACCAGGTGATGCAGGTTCTTATTGCCACTTGCAAAAATATTTAGTCACCAGGATACATATTTAAATTCTGATGAATGAGGTACAATAATTTCCAAGGAGATGTAAGTGGAAACATTGATATTTATTTTATATACTTCAAGCAATAATTATGCTATGAACTGACTTTTTGTGTTCCAGTTTTTCAAATCTGTATTTTGGAATCCCACCTCTCAACAGAATGGTAGTTGGGTAGTGAGTTATGGTAAAAAAAAAATTGGTCATAACAATAGAGGTCCCATGAGACTATGGTTTTGCAGAAATAATGGGAAGGGCTTGCTTCTCTTTTTTTCTCACCATTATATAGAGTATATAGAGACAATGTAGAGAATATATAGAGTATAGAGAGAGAAGGTGACTGCCTGCAAATGAAGAGCTGGTTCATGCCAGAACCGGGGTATTTTCTTGGCACCTTGATCTGGAATTACCCAGCTTACAAACATGTAGGAAATAAATTTTGCTTGTGTACCTCTTGTCGGAGAGTATGCTTGTTTTTTTAATATTGCCATAGATTAAATATAAAATACCCTTTACAGTTTGCACACTAGAATCCCAGCTGAACTGCTAGTTTGAGAGTTTCAGGACATATGAGGAAGTGGGATGCAACCAAAGTAGGTTGGTCACAAGAAGCAAGACCTTCAGGGTTTATTACCCCTGGCTTGTTCCTGTTTCCCTCTCTTTGTTTCTTGACAGCTATAAGGTGAACTGCTCTGCTTTGTATGCCATCTGTTCCCATTGCAGTAATGCTCTTGTTCACTACTGGTCCACAACAAGCAGGACCAAGTGATCACAGATGGAGACCTCTGAAACTATGAGCTAAAAACCATCCTTTCCTTCTGTTATTTGTCCCTGTACTTTTGTTATGTCAGTGAAGAACTTTATGGCTATAAGTGACTGAAGAACTAAGAGAAATTATTTTCCTCAAAGTAGAGAATAAAATGATCATGGTTATATTTGATAAGCAGTGCATATTAAAGATTACTAATACAAAATGAATATATTTGCTGTGATAATTTACAGCCTCCAGACAATTCATCAAGCGAAGTAGGACTGGACAGGTAGCTCAGTGGTTAAGGGCTCATACTCCTCTTGCCTGTACCTATGTTATTCAGCTTACAACTGCCTGCTACTCCAGGTCCAGGAGAATCTGATCCTTCTCGGCTTTGTAGGTGCCAGAACTCGTGTACACACATCCCACATTAAAGTCTGAACACAGAATTTCTGTGGCCTATGTATAGAAAACATATTTCACTGCATGGGAAAAGTGAAGACTTAAAAATGTATTTTAATATGCCATGTAAAGGTCAGAATACATACCAGTGAGAAATGAAGATTTATCTTATTGTTTTGTGTGTGTGTGTGTGTGCAACTTTGTGTGTGTACTTGTATGTATCTGTATATTTGCTCACACACGTGCTGCCTACAGTTACCTCTGGAGGCTAATAGAAGGGTTGACTTTCCTGGGTCCAGGGTTGTAGGTAATTGTAAGCCATCAGATATTGGTGCTGGAAACCTCTGGAGCAGCAAGTGCTGTTAACCACTGAGCATCTCCACAGTGCTAATCTTGATGGATTAAAATCCTCAGAACCACTCCTTATTCTGTCCACTACTTTCTCTTTCTCCTTCCCTTTCTATAAAATCTGGCAACAAACTTTCTTTTGATTACACATCTTATTTTACAACTTTTTTTTTTTAGATTTTGAAATCAGAGAAGTTAACATTAAGAGAGAAATCATGCTTGTAAGGATATAAATCTTTAAGAAGGAAGGAAAGTGAAAAAATTGTAACATGTCATGTTCTCATCGTGAAAGAACTAAAATAGAGCAAATGGCAAGAGTGTTACTTGGAAGAAATATTGCAATGAAGTGAATGACAGTAAATGTATTTAAAAAGTCATGATAGACACATCAAAAATAAGGATAATTTAGTCTTAAATCATCTCGAGGAGAAACCTCCAAACATAATATTTAAAATTAAAGCAAAATTATAATTAGCAAAGTAAAATTTCAGTAGGAACACTAAGCACGTGAAAATATGTTGCACATATGTTTACTTAATTTTTCCCACACTGTTCTCTAAAGGCACACCGTTGGCCTAGTCGTCCCTTAATTTAAACTTTTAAAGATTTTGAGAATTTCATACGTGAGTACTTATTCCCATTATTCCCCCCACTCCCTCTCACCTCCTCTTGTGTCACCCCCTCTTCCCTCCCAAATGACTGTTTCTTCTTTAGTTTTTGTTGCTATACATACACATATACACACATACACACACACATGTATACAATCTGCTGAATTCATTTAATGCTGATCACATATGCATGTGTTTAGATCTAACCACTTTGGATTGTAAGACCAATCAAATGCTTTGTGCCTCAAGAACACTTAGTCTCTATGTCTTAGCAGATATTAATTACCTATGGTTCTTCATCTCGGGGTAGAACCTTGTGATAATTTCCCCGGCCACATTGGCATGTCAACTGGAACTGCTATTATGTGGGTGTGTTTTAAATCACCATATTGTTGAGATTTTATGGATGCAGATTTCCTATTATAGAAGTAGAAGACACTATCTTACAGTAGACATCCTTGTCTTTTAGTTCTTACAATCGAGCCTCCCCACCTTTTGCAGTGTTATCAAGCCTCAGGTGTAGGGTTATGTTATAGATGTATCAACTGGGGTTGGAGAGCCCACAGACCACAGACTGCATTTTGCCAGTTGTAGTATTTGGTAATGGCTTCTGTTTGCTACAAAAGGAAGCTTCTCTGATGAGGATGAGAGCTATGCATATCTGTGAGAATAAGGATGAGTATTAGACTATAGTTAGAAATGGTACTTCTTTAAGAAAGTGGATGCAGTAGCTTCTTCTGTATAAACCATCACATCACCAACCATGGTTTTTGGTAAGTTTACACAACCAGCTATGAATTTCCTCCTATTGAGTGGAATTTAAGTCTAATTAGGCAGTTGTTGTTTACTATTTATATATAAATGACACTATTATACCACTGAGGATATCTTGCTGTAGTTGTTATTGTTGCCACTTTAGGACCAGACGTTTTTTAAGTGATAAGATGCTCAACATCATACAGACCCAAGGTTCAGACATCTGGCTCAATTTTCTCTTTCCGTAGTTGGGTATTTAGGACCACAACAAAGAAGCATGTATGATACATCTTTTCAAATTTTATGAATTAGATTCAGATAATTTTTCTTTGAGACAATATGCAGTAAAGCTAGAAAAGTGACCATGCAGTTGAGAAAAAGAGTGTAGTTGCTTGGTAGTGGATGACAATCATTTATTGGAAAGTACTAACTTATTTAATAAGCAATTTAAAGGAAGTCCATTTGGGGAAATTTATCTAATGGCTATTTGTGGCTATCAGAAGGGTGATAAATATTTGGCTGGTGGCAATACCTACCAGGACGAGGAAAGAAACAACTTCCTTCTATGCAGGAAACAATACAATTCTCTGTACATAAATGGCCTCCACTCGCAGAAGCCCAGCAACCTTTGGGGTTGAAGAATGATTTCCTGGCCCTCCTATCTCCCCAAGGATACTGGTGGCTCTTGACAGCCTGTAGCAGGGGGAAGCAATTCATGTCTGTCTAGGAGACTTACTTTATTTTAGAAGAAATTTCCTTCTGTCTTTTGCAAGCTTTAAGGAGACCCTAGATCCTTGTTCACCATTCCCCAGTGTACAACTATTTTTATATGTTTTCTGTGAGACTGGCTGAATCACAGATCAGGTTCCTAGACATCTCATTCCCTTGGTGATCTGTTCCCACAGATGATTACTAATCTCTTCTAAAAAGAATAGAGTCTGAGTTCTCTACAGATACATAACTGATTGTATCATAACTATATTGATGTATACATATATATATATATATATGCATGTGTTCATATGTGTATAAGTATAGACATATGATTATACACATCTATGTGTGTGTGTGATATCTTTGTTTGACTTGCAGAATATGACTTTGATAGTTAGTGATTAATCAGGTAGTTGCTCAGTCTATGAAGCTGGATGTTTTTGTAGTTCTAGTCTGGTGCAATAGTTCTCAACTGGTGGGTTGAGACCCCTGAGGGTGGGGATGGGATGACTCTTTCACAGGGATTGCCTTAGATCATAAAAAAACACAGATATTTACATTATGAGTCATAACAGTAGCAAAATTTGTTATGAAATAGCAACAAAAATAATTTTATGATGGGGGTCACCACAATACAATGAAATATATTAAAGGGTTACAGCATTAGAAAGGTTGAAAACCACTGACCTAGAGGATTCCTGGAGAGCTGCTGGTCTCTATTCCAGAACTGCCATCAGAAGGTGCAGGCCACTATTTAGGATGAGTAATTCTGCTTCAAATAATATGATCAATAAAAAAACCTCATAGGAAGGTCCAGTACCTTGGGTTTAGTTAATTCCAGATAAAGTTAAGTTGACAACCAAGATTAACAGTTACACCTCAAAAACCCCCAAACAGTCAAAAATACAACACAAAAAACCCCACACAAATCAAACATAGGCTGGAAACATTTTGATTTCTGTTACAATCAGGCATAAACAATAGGAATGTCAGTCAAAGATCATAAAATGTAATCACTTCTTAGGTTGAGTACTTCCTCAAGACCTGTATAGTCTAGCTTATCAGTTCAATTTGGTAGGCAACAGGGACTCATTCTCTTCTTTTTGGGAGGAGACAGGTACTGGGGGTTGAATTCTGGCCCTTGTGGTGCTAGGCAAGGGCTCTACCACTAAGCTATACCCCAGCCTCTGAGGAGTTTGACAGGGTAGAATGAAGATGGCAGAAGTGGAGGAGAGACAGTGGAATGATATAAATGTAAAAATGTCTGCCTTTCCCCACCCCTTTGGCTTTTAATAATTGACTATGTTACTAGCTTGAGTCGCAAAGCTTTTATATCTGTTTTATCTGGGAGGTAAGACATGAAGGGAAGGGTTTGGTGTAAGCCAGGTATGGCAAACCTGTCTGTTCTCTAAGAGACTAGCAGACATAAAGGGAAAAGATCAGATGTGGCGACAAGAGTTTCTTTGATGGAGAACTGGGGTTACCCTGAACAATCACGAAGATCAAAGCTATTTGAGAAATGCCTGTATCTGATGAGATGGTGAAGAGCTGGCTAAACTTAGATGTGATTAACCTGAGGGGTGTGGGGGCATCCAGGAGTCTACGGGGACAGTCTAAGAAGGATGTGCACCTCCTCTCCAGCGCGAGCCCAGCATGTGGTAAAATACTTACCTATTATTTTAATAGAAAGAAATTAAAAAGAAGAATGCATATCTTAGAATCAAAGAAATGAGAAGGCAAAGGTGGATCAGTCAGTAGACGCCTGGGACCTGAGGCTGGGGGAGAGGAAATGTTTGCTAATGGTGGTTCTGAAGGGAGGTAAAATGTGGCCGATCTTCAATATTGGGACGACAGCACAGAAATCAGCCAGTGTTCTGAAAGTAGCAGCCCCTGCCTGGGAAAGGAAGCTAATATGCCACCTTCAGTCGAGAAGCCTCTTCTTGCAGTGGGTGGTGGTAACTACAGTCGTAACTGATTAAAGTGTTGAGTGTAGGGACTTGCCAAGTGCTCTGCACTAAGTGGATCATTGATATCACCTATTTCTGGCTCAGGAAACATCACAGAAGAGGAGGCAGAAAGACTATAAAAGCTGGAGAAACGGGAGAGTCGGGGAATACTGTTGTCTGAGAATAGCATGGTCCTAGTGTGAGGACACTCAGGACTCACAGAACTGTCATTACTTGAATAAGACAAGCACGGGAGTAGCCTCACCACAAACTCCATCCTCTAAGAGGAGTTGCTGGCAGTTTTGGAGAGGGCAATATTTTCTTCAGTGGTGTAATCTCTGT
>JAQHUG010000252.1:2551560-2565813 GCA_028555095.1 Dicrostonyx torquatus | reverse complement strand
GCCCATATTATGTATATTTACATGTAGTATGTGTATATGCATATATGTATTATGTGCTATATATCATATGCTTATACTTTATATTATTTCTATGGTACAAAGTGGTATATTCATAAATGGTCACATTAATTAAAAACTCCAAGTTAGCCCCCCCAAAAAAAACAGTTGTTTCTGCTTCAAATATGTACACAAGTTTTCATTGCCATGAATCTCCAAATCTATAATAACAATTACTTGTTTGGCATTTACTTTGGATCAAGTTTTCTGAGTATTCTAGAATAACTGAGTATGTAGGAGGGAGTTATTATTTACATACAACCACAGTGCCGTTTTATACAAGAGTCTTGGATGTCCTTGGGTTTTAGTAGGTTCAGTTGTCACAGAATCAAAGTCTAGAGGATATCAAGGGATAGTATATCATAAAAATAGGTAATTGATGATTAGTTTGTTTCATAGACAAGAGATTGCAATGGGAACACTTAAATGTGCAGAATTTATAACTATTTGCACCCCCCTGCCCAGATCTTCAAAGACTTAGCAAATATTTGCCAAGCACTGTGGACTGTAGAATAAGCTTGCCTGGTCTACCCTGTCTCTTCTACTTAGTTGCTGAGGGAACCTCTTCTCCTCTTGTTCCCTGGTTGTAAGATGGGGCTGGAAGACACTAAGGTATGCAACATTTCAGAATGTTTTAACAATTAAATAAATTATCCATATAGCTTAGAAAAGAACCTGGAACACAGGCAATACTATTTAGTTGTTTCCTGACGCTATCAACAAACAGTGAAATTAAAAATGAGATAAGCTATCAAGCATTTGGGGTTTGCTTTCCAAAATGGTTAATGTCAGGCTATTTAGAATATCTTAAGTGGGCATTGCCTCTTCCAGTACTACTGAATTTTTCTGGTGAAGACAATCAGCTGAATGTGAAGGTCGGGGACATAAATGGGAGATGGATTTAATAAGTGAATGTTAGCCAAGATGATAAACACAGTGGATACATGTAATAACCAAATGGTCAATGGCACTGACATCATGTTAGTTATGGGTTTTGATCCAAGCTTGCCTTGGCCAGTATCGCATGTTGCAACTTGAGCCTGGGAGCCTACATGGTTGGGGCTGTAATATGAGGTCTTCATGAACATGCTAAGCTCATTGCACGGCGCAGGTGGTCACGCTGGGTCGCGATTGATTTTTGCCCAGTATGACCAGCTATGCGTGGCTCTGTCGTCTGCTGTGCGTCAGCTCTCTAGCTGATTTGGAAGAAGAAGCACATTTCCTTTCCTCTTTGAAAATATTTTCGCTTTCGGAGATTGTCGTTCACATGGCTGTTACAACTGTGACAAAGCAAGCCCAGCCCTGCTTGAGCAGGGTCTGTTCCTAGGAAGTAGTCCGCTTTCACTCAGCCTCATCTGCCGCATTTCATCTGTTAATTAGAGATGGAGATGTTTCCAAGTTCTCTTCCCCGGATCTTGATTTTCTGGGTGAACACAAAGCCTTAACCCCTTACGCTCTATCACCATGCTTTTCTCCCTTATCAATTCAAATGGACTTAGCATGCGTTATGAGACCTTACCTTTTCTTTCTGCTTCTTTGTCCTTTCAAGCAATCTGTCTGTTGGAAAACCTCTTGTTAGAAGAGATTATATGATTGTTTTTCAGTCTCATAATCTGTCTGAAGTAGAAGTGGCGGTATACTTGAGGTTTAAATGATCGCTCAACAGGAAACGGCTTCTCTGAAAGCCCCATTTCTCATAGAACTGATTTCTCTTTCTTCCTGTTTTTCCCCCAGATTTGCTGCCAGAACATTTTATTTTATTTAACTGCAACAATGCAAATATCACTAATCTGGCTTCCCCAAATTCATTTGTGCATTCCCTGTCAACAATGGTTTTATCAGCCATCAAAATCTAATTGAAGTGGCAGTGCTGCATGTAGTCATCCAATAATTATAAAATAAACAGACTGAAAATTCAGATGCAATTGAACAGAAGCCATCAAAATAACATAAACTGGAGGAAAGGTAATTAAAGAGCATTTGCTCTTCAGCTTTCAACATTACTGTTGTATTTAAATGCGGCTCTAACAGGAGACCAGAGGTAGATTGATTGGCCGTATATGTTGGCTGATGGTTATTTCTTAAATGTGTCCCATTAAAACCGGGGTAAAGAAATTTCAAAATGCGCTGTCATTCTGGCCTCTCAAAAACATGTTCTGTTTGTCCTCTGAAAATGTATGTGCTGACACTCATGTGTGACAGTTAATAATCGCAAAGTCCTGCCCTTTGTCACTGAGCCATCCTGCCTTTAGAGACTTGGGTCCAGAGAATAGTCTGATTCCTGAGTATAAAAAGTGACGTTGCTCTGCCTAGCTTGTATAGCTCCACTTGGTTTATTTTATTTTATTTTTTTTCTTTCACCTGCTGGGGAAAAGGCTGCTGACTACCAGAGGCAGTAATGCATGAATGTAAGCAGTTTAGCAGTGAGAGATTCAAACTTTTGAAAGAGAGGTAACAAAGCCCTAGGAATAAGCCCTGGTCATGAATAGTATATATAGTCCCAGGGCTGGTTGGCATAGCAACTATTTCTGAGAACCCCGGTGCTGCTTAAGTAAACAGCAGAAGCACAGAGCATGCCTCAGCTGAGCTGGGGCCATCTGTGGTATCAGTGTGCGAGGATCACAACAGGAACATTTTCTCCTGCAAATCAATGTTATTTTGGTATCTTCTCCTAATAACTCTATTGTTCTCGGCACTTCCTGGCAAGCCTCTGGTTCTCTCTTTGTTTTTCTGTGTGGCCATTTTGTTGAATAATCCCAACATAGGTAAATTTGATTTAGGTGGCTTTGGAATAAGCAAACCAGCTCTCTGCACAGCATCTCAGGTCTGTTCTTCACCAGGGTTTTCCAAAGAAAACTAACCAATGCTACAGAAACACCCATGACAAGCCAACAGAGACAACAGCTGCCGAAGCCTTTACTTCAAATTGCAGCACACAAGGCAAATGCAAAGGTTTCGGGAATTGGATAAGCTTTGACAGTTTCAGGCACCATCATGAGAAGGAGTATGATGTTTGGGTACATTACTGATCCATTGGTCATGTTACTGGTCCTTTGTATAATCATTTCTTTTTTCACATGTGAAATGAGATCGCTGATGTCCCTCACAGTGTTTCAGGATTGAGTTAGGTGACGCATTTCAAATGATAAGTCACACACTCTAGAGCTGATAGTGCTAAAAAAGTAGGTCCAACTCAGCTCCTGCTCAGCCAAGTGTGAGAATCCTTTACACAGCAAGTGTCTTCCCTCCCCACCTGATGGGACAATATATCCTAACCCATCTAAGCCTAGTGTAGTGGTTTGTTTCTCCTCACAAGTGCCTGGCCTATGGTGGATCAGTGGCCTACTTCTGTCTGCTGAGATAGAAGGGACAGGTCTAAACGTGGGTTAATGGATAATTTGGAGTAACATAATAAGGAAAATCTTAAGATAACAGACTGTGCAGGAAAGTACACATTGCTGTCTGTGTACTTTAAGTGAGTCCAACTATATGGAGTCAGGGTGAGTAAGCACGGGAGATTTCTGTTTGGACTGAGCTTCCTGTTTCATGATGCTTTATTAAAAGTAGACTATGCAGGTTATTGCATTTTTAGAGTGATTAAGTATTTTATCATGTTGTGGTGGTGCATGCCTGAAACACCAACAGTTGGGAGGCTGATGAAAGTATCATCGGTTCATAGCCTGAACTATGTAGTGAGCTCCTGTCTCAAACAAACAAACAAAACGAAAAACCTAAACCCAAGCCCAAACCAAATCAAAGAAATATACTAAGAACCTTTAAAGTTTGTGCCACTATTTTTCTGAAAATCTAATGGTTAGGACACAGCACTTTCATAATGTATGCACTATGATGTCTGAAAAATATACCGGGTTGGGTATTTCACCTGTGTCTTGTTTCCGTGGTGAAGGAGCACAGGAGGAGAACTAGCTACCTGCTCAAAACCGTTGAGTTCTCCTGGTAAGCTCTTCAGACACGGGCAATAACCCAAGTTAGGGCTCTAACAGGCAGGTCCCCTCCTCAGTTGTGGAGTTTGCTCTAGACCACCCATTTCCGACAGGGGAGAAAACTTTAAGGAGAAAGAGTCAGAGCCGAGTCCAATTTGAGTCTCCTTTATTCACATCAAAAGAACTGTGCTTCCTGAGACACATGAAGTGAGAAATGAGGACTTCTGAAAGTCTGGGAAAGAGTTCTGAATGTTTTATATTCAGGCTTCCATGCCTTGATCCCCCTTATAAATCTTTCCCCAAAAAGTAGTCTTTCTAAGTCTGAATTGATTTATTTTCATCTTGCTTTTGCCCCTGACAAT
This sequence comes from Dicrostonyx torquatus, assembly GCA_028555095.1. Taxonomy (NCBI): domain Eukaryota; kingdom Metazoa; phylum Chordata; class Mammalia; order Rodentia; family Cricetidae; genus Dicrostonyx; species Dicrostonyx torquatus. Next base: position 2,561,450 of record JAQHUG010000252.1, on the reverse strand, counting down.
TTTAAAAAGTTTTGTTGTTCTCTAAGAATTTGGAGTTTTCATGATTCGTGTATTTTTTCTGATTATTATATTAAGGTTGCTCTTGCTCTGTAAAATCAGGGCTTTACAAAGAAGGATGAGGTAACAAAGAATGAAACTTAGCATCTGCCTGTGAGCTTCAAGCTCCTTGCTTTGGGAGTTCCACTGACTATTCCACCACTAACATGATGCATGATACTGTCTTAGTAGTTTATTATTTTGAGGCAATAGAACTTAACATGTTGAAAGGAGCTATTGTGAGCTATTGTATCAAGAACCCACAATTTATACCTCTTTCTCTGTGGAAAAAATGATTGCTCTTGAGAACTAGAAAGCTTATGTGATAACTGTAATAATAAGAATGTGATCTTTTAAAAATATCTTTATTTAATTTGGATAGTATCTGAGTATAAATTCTTGGCTACAACTTTATATATCATACAAACATATAGATGTGTGTTTGGTATACATTATTATAGTTAATCTCGATAAGAGTCCTGGGAGGTAAATTATATGAATTCTCAGTTTACAGATGATGAACCTGATGGACAAATGAAATTATATAGCCTGCTTGTAATTCTAGCTCTGGGGAGTCTGAGGCAGAGGGTTATGAGTTTGAGGCCAGCTTGACATTCATATGGGAACCTGTCTCAATATTCCCTTAGAAAACAAAATCACACATTAGAAGAGTAAGAGAAGACCTTGGTCCCTCACCTTTTGATGAACTGTATTTATTGTCTGCTGTTTTTCACTACTGCTTCTCTGCATGTGGTTTGGCATAGGACCAGCTATTCATACACCCGTGCTTGAACAAGAATGGCCTCCAACAGCTTATATATTTGAATACTTGGTCAAATGTAGGTGGGGAGATTTAGGAGGTATGGCTTTGTTGTAGGATGTATGTCAATGAGTGTAGGCTCCCAGGTTTTAAAAGCCCACACTAGTCTCAGTTAGTGCTATCTGCCTCGTACTTGAATGAGCTCTAAGTCACTGCTCCAGTGCTATGCCTGATAGTTTGCTGCCATGCTCTCTGCCCTAATAGACATGTACTCACCCTCGGGAACTCTAAGCCCCAAATAAATGCTTACTTTTATTAGTTGCCTTGGCCAGAGTCTTATTACAGAAACAGAAAAGGTAACTAAGACAAGGTTTAAAACATCTATTAGGCTTTTGTTCAGGATACATGCTTTTCAGCTAGTGGCATTACTTTAGGAGGTGGGCTCTATCTGGTAGAAATATGTCTTTAGTGGTGAGCTTCTGAAGCTTCTGTCCTGGCTCTAGTTATCACTGCTTTCTTGTTTGGTGTCATATAAATAGCTGTGGCTACATGCTTCTACCGCCGCTGCCATACTCTGAGATGTCGCACCATGCTTCCTTCCCAATAGTGAGCCAAACCCCTCTGAATCCATGTCCTAAAAGGACTCTTCTCTCCTCTAAGTTGCTTTGTCAACATTATGGTCACAGTTATGCAAACATAATGAACAAAAGTGTAATTTAGTTGTCTTTTTCCAGTTGTAATAACATGCTAGCTGTCCATCCTGCACATGGTTATATCCACACCTTGGCCATTTCCCTTGTGGGACTGTTGCAATAAAAATACGCTAGTCACCCATATGAATCCCTCTAGGGCTAGATACTGAGCCCTAGGATAGCACTTCTGCCTCTACTTGTAGTTATTCAACTAGTTAACACATGGAAAGCCTAGCTCTCCCCACCTTGATTGGTAATCCATCTCTTCCACCTCCAACTTGTTTCTGCCTTCATTGGTGGAGTCTCCTATGTGTCACTGCCTGACAGCCTTCTATCTTCTGGAGCTGTAAGTAATAAAGGGTCCCACCTTTCATCTATTAGAGTTTCATTGTGTTGGTCTCATCTTCAAAAGAGTCTTCAAATCCTCTACACCACCACTTTGGAGTTTAAATTTGTCTATAACCTTTTCAGTTGAACTGTGATATCAGTAGAAAAGCTTTAGAGAGTGAGATGGGTGACCAACCTTCTGCAATAGGTTGTCCGTGTCCTTGAGTGATTCTATTTAACCTCTCAGAGTCTCAACTTCCGCACAAAAGAAGTGAGCAAAGCAATATATACAGTGGTTCCTGTCACTTGATCATCTTCTATAACTTAGGGTCAAACTACAAGAGTACCTGAGGATGAATTGAAAAATTTTTTACCTGTAAAATATTGTCTTTATTCTGTATATTTGAGTCATTTAATATGTTTTATTCATATGTATGTTGTCAAAATAACATATACAACATCATGAAACAATCATTTGGTAAAATGATGCTTCTAAAACTAATAGTGTGTGGACCTATACATTAGCTGACAATACAAAGGAGACACATACCCACCAAGGTCCTGCTTTTTAGTCCATCATTGTTTCACCAGAAGCTTATTTGTTACAGGATTTTGAAAGCCTCCTTCCCAGAATGTAGCCTCTGGATTCTGAAACTATTTGTTAATGTGCCTTTGAGATTGTGTGTGCTTTTTTCTTTATTCTTTTTTTTAACTCCCTCATCATTTTTTTTTCTTTTTGTTCATGAAACTTCTGAAGCTGCTGAAACTGCAGATTTGGGTGTCATTGACCTGCCTTCCTCTTTGTTTGGCGGTTGATGAATCTTTGGGGAGAGGTGTCTGCAGCCCTGATGGAGAGCCAGAAAATAGAGCTCCTGTGAGTGGCAGTTCCCAGAAGCCTGATTTTTCTGAAAGATAGGCTCTTGATCAGGCAAGCAGGACTTAATAATTTATGTCTTTATTCCCAACAACAGATAAAGTTAGACTACATCCTCAAGTGTGCACATAAGGAAAGCTATTGCTACACTTTGCTTGTCACTGATGAATTCCACCAAGGAAGAAAAGAAAAGAGACTTGCTATTAAATAGCTTGTATGTAAAATTGTCCCCAAATTTCAGCAGTTCAGGGATAATAATACAAAAGGAAAATACTTGGATGGGGCTCATCCCTTTCTTTTTGAGCTTTCTCTCTACTCCAGATTGACGTTTATGCTTTTTACAGTATTTGCAGTCTTGACCCAGACCTGTTAAAAACGGCATTTGTATCTCTTATTGCTATTTTCTAATGACAAATGACTGTGTCTTATTAACTTGTGTAAGAGAAGGGTTCAAAAGCTTCTCCTTCTAGCTAGAGCAATAAGACAACAAAAGGAAGTCAAGGGGATACAAACTGGAAAGGAAGAAGTCTAACTTTCACTATTTGCAGATGATATGATAGTATACATAAGAGACACCAAAAATTCTATGAGGGAATTCTTACAGCTAATGAACACCTTCAGTTATGCAACAGGATACAAGATAAACTCAAAAAAAACAAAACAAAAAACCAAAAACAGCAGCCCTCCTATATACAAATGATAGGGAGGTTGAGAAAAAAAAATCAAAGAAGTATCACCATTTACAACAGACAAAAATAACATAAAATATCTTGGGGTAGCAATAACCAAAGAACTGAAAGACCTGTACAACAAGAACTTTAAGTCTTTGAAGAAAGAAATTGAAGAAGATATCAGAAGGAAAGATCCTATGTTCTTGGATTGGTGGGATCAGCATAATAAAAATGGCAATCCTACCAAAAGCAATCTACAAATTCAATGCAATCCCCATCAAAATCCCAACACAATTCTTCACAGACCTTGAAAGAACCATACTCAACTTTATATGGAAGAACAAAAAAACCAGGATAACCAAGAAGGAGAGGGGTGGAGAGGAGAAAATGAGGGGATGGGATGGTCGAGATAGGGGAAGGACAGAGAAGAAGATCAAGGAAAGAGATACCTTGATTGTGAGAGCCATTATCGGGATAGCAAGAAACCTGGCACTAGGGAAGTTCCCGGGAATCTACAAGGCTGACCCCAGTTAAGATCCTAAGCAAGAGAGGAGAGGGTTCCTGAACTGGCCTTCCCCTGTAATCAGATTGAGGATTATCTTAATTGTCATCATAGAACCTTCATCCAGCAACTGATGGAAGCAGATCCAGATACCCACAGTGAAGCACTGGGCTGAACTCCCAAATTCTAATAGAAGAGAGGAGGAGCAATAATATGAGCAAAGGTGTCGAGACCATGATGGGTATACCCACTGAAACAGCTGACCTGAGTTAAAATGAGCTCACTGACTCTGGATTGACAGCAGGGGAACCAGCATAGGACAAAACCAGGCCCTTTGATTGTGGGTGGCAGTGTATATATGGCTGGGGAAGTCTGTGGGTCCACTGGCAGTGGGACCAGGATTTATCCCTCTTGCTTGAACTGGCTTTTTTTGGAGTCCATTCTCTGTGGAGGGATACCTTGCTCAAACTAGATATAGTAGGGAGTCCCTTGGTCCTTCCTCAAAGTGATGAGCTAGAGTTTGTTGACTCCCCTTGGAAAGCCGTACCCTCTCTGAGAAGTGGATAGGGGTGGAGGGGGGGGCAGATGGAGGGAACAGGAGGAGGGGAAGGAGTGAGATCTGGGATTGGAATTTAAAATTTGAAAAGATTTTTTTTAATGAATAAGTTTTAAAAAAGGCAATGCTTGGGAAAAATAAAGGAAATTATTTTCAAAAAGCTTCTGCTTGAGATTAGAAAGGGTTAAAAGTTTAGGTTGTAATTGCTAATCTTGCTAGAAGTGGGGAGAAGTTTTACTAGTTTTATAATTATGATGTCTTGCAATTGTGTATTTTGTAAAGTATTTTCTCCTCCACATATACCTATTGTACAAGGCTCAGCACAGGGATCTTTCCATACCAGGACAGGTCTTGGTTCGCTATCCAGAACCAGTCACCCTTTCCACACTTACACACACACACACACACACACACACACACACACACACACACACACCACACTTGCATGCGCACACACACATACATACACATATACATGCACACCCACACATATACACATACACTTTCTCTCATGTGTGTTTATATGTGTTATGTTATATAATATGGGGTGTGTGTGTATGTGTGTGTGTGTGTGTATGTGTGTGTGTACACATTCCTGCCACACAGTGCCTGCAGTCATGCCTTCCTAGTTCCTGGCCAGTGGGTGGTCTGCATGGAAGTTTGGAAGATCATTTCTTGTGCCTCATGTCACTATCTGAAGCAGTGTTGTATATTGTAGATTCCCTATTGTGGTGGTTGGAATGCAACTGAACTACAGAATCTCAAAGTTTTGAGTGCTTAGTCCCTAGTTTGTGTTAATGTTCGGTAAGGATTATGAAGCTTGACCTTGGTGGAGGAGGTGTGTCACTGGATGCGGGGGCCAGGGGAGGCAGTGGACTTGAGGTTTCAAAAAGCTCACCCTCTTCCTAGTATGTCTGTCTGTGCCTTGCAGATCAAGATGTGAGCTCTAAGCTGTTCCTGATGCCTTGATTCCCAGCTATGATGGTCATGGTCTCTAATCCTCTGAAACTGTAAATAAACTATTTCTTCTATAAGTTACCTTGTCTTGGTGTCTTATCACAGCAATTGGAAAAAAACTAAAAGGCCATCTGGAAACTTTGAAGTATTAACAGAGCAAGACATCTTCCCTTACTATCCTGCTCGTCTCATTCCCTTCAGATTTGTTTTAAGAGAACTTTCATAATACAATCTTGTCTCAAGATCTGCTTCTGGGGGACTTGATCTAAAACCACAACTTTTCTGGTATTCATTTTTTTTTATTCTAAGAATAATTGTCGGTAAGAGACCCTGTCCTACAATTTTACTCTGAAGTAGTTGTGCTCTCTATGATACATATTAGAATATTATTTAATATTTACCATTTTAATATTGTTGCTTTGTTGCTCATGTATTTCCATGTAAAAGTCTTGAAGAGTTTTTGGCAAATAAATTGGGAAAACGAAGCTAAAAGTCTATATACAGAAGCTTGAGCACGGGAAAGTAAAGTAGAAAGTGGGGAAGAAAATCCGACAGTTTGAACACAACGGCACCCTGGACAAAGGTAAAACAAAAATTTCCTAGCTAACACGCCATGTTCAATGGTACAAGTTGTTTCAATTTTGTGTTGCTGTGTAACAAATTAGCACCATATCTAACACCTTGAAACAATATTTATACTCTCATGTTATTTGTGAGGGTGGAAAGTGGGGAGCAGCTTGGTGGGTTGGCCTTGAATCAGGTGCTCAGGTGAGGTAGCAATTGAGCTGTTGGCAGCAGCAATAGCTTCATCATTTCCAAGTAGATCCATGTGGTCGTTGATGAGCCTAAGACCTTTGGTGGATGCGGTTCACTCCTCAAACCTCCTTTCTACCATATTCACCTCTTCTCTCTATAGACGTCCTGAATGTTCTCATGCTATAACTGGCTTCTCAGAGTAAAAATGATCTGAAGGAGTCATCATGGAAGCTGCAGTCTTTTATGACCTGTATAGTAAAGACAGGCAGACAGACTTTGATGTTTGCTTCAGGTCGTGTCCACCACCCCTGGGACAATGTGAGAAGGGACTAAATGCTGTGTCAATCCTGGAGTTGGAGTTCATGAGGGCAAATTTGGAGAAATAATCACAGAAACACATCTCAAATATTGATTTTACTCTTAACTGTATAAGAAGTAAGAAGACAGTTCTAAGAAGCACCATGTACACTGTTTATTTTAAAATGTCCCATGTCACTGCCAGTAAACACTTATGGATAATGAGAATCTACTAGACCTCCCTTATGTCTTTTTCCATTAAAAAGTAACTAGGTCCATTGTAAGTATTGAAGATGAATTGCCCTTGCTGGCCACTGCAATGGGTGCTAATTCAGGGACTTTTAAGTCAATCTTCTTTCAGAAAAGTGTCATAGGTACATCACTTTCATTATGATTCTAACATTAACATTAAAAAAGAAGTGCTCATATTTCTGCTGCTGTTTCCCAACATATCTTCCCTTTGTGCAGCTTCTCCTCTTTTGATAGATATCTCACTTTCATCCTGTCATTATTGCTTAATGACTCATTACTAATGAAGTCCAATCTCCTTGACTTTTCAAAACCAGAATTCATCTATTCAGGGCTCTAATCCATTGCTTCCGTCATGAAGCCTTTAACTCAACCTGAAAGTTTGAACTTACTCTCTTTGCAGTTTCCTTTAATGGGAATGGCATATTTTATTACTTAGTGCCTGCAAGTTCTTGTTGAGTCCATGATCCTAGTATTTTCTTTTCTAAACCATATCTCTAGTTCAGTATTGAGTATTTTGGAAGGTTGGGTTGGAGTATAGTCATACTTTAAGACTCTGGCTGGTCTTCTCTATAGAGGAGGATGTCCTCAAATTGATGGAGCTATACCTGTCTGTTATCCCAGTGCAGAGGTTAAAGTGGTATGCCACAATGCTTGACCACTATTGAGTATTTCATTGATGAATTATTATATTAATTTCTTCTTCAGTGTCTAGGTTTTTAGTGTTTCAATCCATCCTCCATATTACTCTGTTGTTTCTCCCACATCACATTGATCATATCACTTTGGTTAAAACACAGTGCTGTCATAGGTGCTGTGCTTGGCATTCATAGGTTTTCAGTAATTATTAATTACATCCATAAAAGGTTCAGGCAGTGCCAAACTCTTCATTTTCATAAAGACTCCCAGTAATTCTCCCTATACTTCTACCTTTCCCTCTTTGGAAGTCTGTGACACTAACTGTATAATTCATTTTAATGTTCTATAACTTGCTTCTAATCCTTCATTTGTCTATTTAGCACCTTTCTTAAAATAAAATAAAACCAAAATAACCTCTCTGTATATCTTGCACTCTGCTGTCTTGTGAAAGCAATGATTAGCAAAAACAGATGAGTTTATGCTTTTATAGCCTTCATTGTCTAGGCACAGAAATGAAAGTTTAAGTAGAGTCATGTGGTGTAGGAGGGTTGTTCTGTATTTCTGTTGCTTTCATTGCTTGAATAAAGAGACTGCCTTGGCCTTTTGCTAGGGCAGCCCTTAGATTGGTGGAGTAGACAGAACGGAAGGCTGGGGAGAAGGGAAGTGTGACAGATGCCACATTTCTCCTGCCTGAGGTGGACATAGGTTAGGATCTTTCCTGGTAAGCCACCACCCCGTGGTGATACACAGATTACTAGATATGGGTTAAAATGATATGTGAGAGTTAGCCAAGAAGAGGTTAGAACTAATGGCCAGGCAGTGATTTAATTAATACAACTTCTGTGTGGTTATTTCAAATGTAAGCTAGCCTGACAGCTTGGCGGCCAAGAGCCGGGCAGGACGGAACAAGGGACCCAGCCTGTGCTCATTACTACGTAGAGTCATGATGTTGGAAGAAGGCGCTTGTTTGTTCCCGGCTGCCCAAACACCAAAATAACCATGCAGAAACTGTATTATTTAAATCACTGCTTGGCTCATTAGCTCTAGCTTCTTATTGGCTAACTCTTACATATTAGTTTAACCCATTTCTGTTAATCTGTATATTGCCTCATGGCTGTGACTTACTGGCTAAAGTTCTGGCGTCTGTCTCTGGTGGGGCTACATGGTTTCTCCCTGACTCTGCCTCCTTTCTCCCAGTATCCATTTTAGTTTTCCCACCTACCTAAGTTCTGCCTTATCATGGGCTAAAAACAGTTTCTCTATTAACCAGTGGTATTCACAGCATACAGAGGGGAATTCCAAATCATCATGAAGGAAATATTGCCACAGATCATGAAAAACTATATGAAAGAGACACCTAATAGATAGGCAGACAACATAGGAGCCATCTCTAGATTCAGACTCCATAGAGGGTGCCAAGATCTGAACAATGAGCAGAGACCACACATCAAAGAGGCCTGGGGAAGATTGAAGGAGAATGGGGGAGCTTTAAGCATTGCAATGGAATACCCTGTTGGGGGTATGATAAAGTCTAGAAAAGAGGCCATGGTGACTAAACTTATGAACAATGAAAATAGGATACTAAAGGAAAAATTGGTGAACTCTAAATAAATAATGTATGGCATTTGCTTACTATAATGAAGCAATGCTGGTTTCACAGCTTTGGCAGAGAAACAGAAATAGAAGACGATAATCCTAGGGGAAACTGAAACTGAGTGGTGGCTTATGGGCACTCAGTACTATCTGGGCAACTTTTCTGTAAATCTAAAATTATTCCAAATAAAAGTTTTTAAATTAATTTTATAAAAATTTTCAGTACATCCCGATGGCAGGCCCCCTTTCCTTCCCATTTCCCCCTCCACCCTCTCTCTCCTCCAGATTCTCTCCTCTTCCATTTCCCCTCAGAAAATGTTAGCCTTCCCAAGGTTACCAACCAAACATGGAATAAGAAGTTCCAACAAGACCAGGCACAAACCTGCATATCAGGGTTAGATGAGGAAACTCAGTAGGAGGAAAAGAGTCCCAAGAGCAGATGAAAGAGTCAGAGACACCCCTATTTCCACAGTCACTATTCGCACAAAACACCAAGCTACACAACCGCCACATGAAGACTTAGTGCAAACCCATGAAGGCTCTGTGATTACCCCTGCAGTCCCCGTGAGTCCCTATGAGCCTTGCTTAGTTGATGCTGTGGACCACGTTCTCCTGATCTCCTTGACCCCTCTGGATTCTACGCTTCTTCCTCCTTCTCTTCCTCAGAGTTACCTGAGCTCCAAGGGGGGGATGCAGTGGAAATCTCCCATTTGGGCTCTCTCTTCTTTTATTGTTTGGCTGTGGATCCCTGTACCTGCTCCCATCAACTTCTGATAGACGCCTCTCTAATGAGAAGAGGGTATCTAATTTCCCAGTGGACAAGGTGAGTCTAAGAACAGACTGCAGAGTAGATGTTGAGGAAAGGACAATATCCTGAATCCTGTTTACATACTGTGTTAGAGAAACAGAAATGTAGGTTGGAGCAGACCTGTGTTTTCTGCAAGCTTTCATCATCTGAATGAAACATGTCAGTCTTTTTTT
>JAQHUG010000252.1:2531581-2551357 GCA_028555095.1 Dicrostonyx torquatus | reverse complement strand
CCCCATCTAATCGTCAGAGAGGGTAAGGCACATTGCCTTGTGGAAGGTCCAAGGTCCTTCCTACTATATTTAGGCTGAGCAAGGTATACATCCGAAGAGAATAGAATCCCAAAAAGTCAGTACATGCAGTAGGGATAAATCCTGGTGCCACTGCCAGTGGCCCCTCAGTCTGCTCCAGCCATGCAACTGTCAGCCACATTCAAAGGGACTAGTTTGATCCTATGTTTGTTCCTTCCCAGTCTGGCTGTAGTTGGTGAGGTTCCATTAGATTAGGCAAACTGTTTCATTGGGTGAACCCATGATGGTCTTGACTTCCTTGCTCATATTCTCATTCCTTAGCTATCATGTCGGTGTTTTAAGACACATCCCTTGGCTAATAAGTAGGGAGATCAGATGGAACCCACAGGGTTGCATCCAACACAGAGAAAGAGAAAATCAGCATGATTAACAAGTACTACAAGCCTATTTCAGTCTGATGATCCTGAAGATTCCTGTTTTTCTCCTAGAATCCTTTCTCTAATGATTATGCTCAGTGTTTAGATAGGACTATCACTGCCCAGGTTTGTTTTCTAACACATGACCAGCTTTAGCCAATGGAATTTATATCATGGATCTCAGAGGTTAATCTTTTCCCTTTCTTGTCTTCTTTCCTTCCCAGACATGCATTCATTTGACTGGCAGCCTGGAAAATTGAAAAATGCCACAGGGGTTATTAAGGTGGAAATCGGTTCTGCTCTTTGAAGCTCTGCAAGCTAGTTATTGCTGCACCTATAATATCCAGGCATCAGACTAGCACGCATTGTTCTTAGCTCGCCTGACACAGCTCCATATCAGCCATAACACCCAGACGGAATGAAGGGGTCTCAAGATGTCATTTCTTGACTCTGAAATATATCCCTTTAGTCGATTAAAGCAGAGTCCCTGAAGTTATTAGCATGTATTCTGTGTCTTTGTGCACACACATTTTGATTTACTTTTGTTCTTATTAAAATGGTAAGCCTAGAAAAAAGGAGAGAAGAGAATCTTCCATAATCCATATTTTAATAATTGCCTGACTGCACATGTACCCTACAGAGACTTTTCTGTTTCTGTAACTATTTACTTGGCTTTCTGTGAAATGTGTATTACTTACCTGGCCTGGTAGACCATGACACAGCTTCTGGCTATCATGTAATCCTGTATTTGGCTCCCTCTGAGCCATTATGGGGTTTTAAGTCTGTCTGTAGGATGGAGATATTATTTTAATGGATCTTTTTCACAATAATGCCTCCATATTATATAAATTGTATTGAGCCTTTATGATGATAATATATAAATATTAAGAAAACCATTGGGAAAAAGTTACTGTGTAATTGAGATAGCCTATTTTCCAATGTTAATAACTTCTTCATTAATTTTCTCTCCATAAAAATATGGAGGGAGTTTAATTCACATTAAAAACTTATAAACATATTTAAAAAGTAAAACTGTTTCACATTCCCCTCTATAATAGAACAATTCTAGTCTTAACTGGAAAAACTTGCTATGCGTCATTTCAACAGAGGAAAAAAGAAAAGGAAAACACCCTAAAGCTATAATAATTTCTGATAACGAGAAACTTCGGAGAGATTTTGTTTGTCTCTATTTAGCTTCAGGAGAGCCATCTTTTCTTCTATGTATCCCCAGGCAATATTAGCAGTAATGCCTGCTTTTGACAAAGAAGAGGAGTGCGGAAAGTAATCTACAAAAATACAGAACCCTGATCATAAAAGGGAACTCAAATTCCCACCCTGTGTTTCAGGCATTGCATGTCTGTTATTGGACTCAATATTAGTGTATCAATCAGAGTCTGGCAGGAAACAGAATCCAGTCCAGATGGCTCAAATAAGACTTTAATAGAAGTACATAAAAGTACTTACAAACAGGGAAATGCACACAGGGAGGTAAGTTGCCTCACTCAGGGTTGACGCTAAAGAGTTGTTATTACAACTGAGGGAGGCAAGGTTGGGTAGTGTGTAGAGATACTGTTGTTGCCAGGGGGCATCAAAGTAGAGTTGGAAAGAAATCCATGAACTTTCTCCTGTCTTCTCTTTCCTACTGTTCCTTCTGTTAACCAGCTCTGCCCAGCAAACAACCAGGAGGGAGCTCCTGAGATGGAACTCACTTGGGGCATCCCTACATATCATAATTCCGATGCATATCATAACAGCATTTCGCTTGGCAAAAATATTTAAAACTTTACCTAATATTCTAATATTCTTGTAGGAACCCATAGATTGCAGAATATTTTCATAGACATTGTCATTCTGAATCCTACCTAACGCTAGAAGAGGCAAGGAATATTTTGCTCATTTTACAGGTGAGGTGACAAAGTTCCAGGCCTAATTGACACTCCCCATTCCTAGACGGGAACCAGCAGCAACAAGGTGCACACTCAAGTCTGCAGATTCCAGGCACCAGCTTTCTTATGCTAACACTACTCTGCCATTTTCAGCATGAGAATGTCACACACTTTTGATCGGAGATGTGCTGAAGAAGAATGGAACTGTCTGTACCCAGCAGAAAATTGGATTTACAGGAAACTTGTATCTCTCTGCAGATAAGTTCTGTGTCAGGAAGCTAAGGAGAGCCCAAAGCATCGGGTTCAGCAGCATGAAATGATTGCGTGTCATTGTTAACTGTCCTCCACAGGCACACGAGCTAAAGGTTTGGTTGACAGTGGGTGGTACTATTAGGAAGTGGTGAGACCTTTAGCAGAGAGACCCATTGGAAGGCTATTAGGTACCTGAATGCACTCTCTTGAAGAAGATAGTAGAAACCTGGCCCTGCTTTTTCTCTTTTGCCTCTCACTGGCCACGAAGTGATTTCCTTTGCCACAAACAGACCATGATGTCCTCCTTTTCTTCAGCCTCCAAGAATGGAGCCAAGTGATCATGGATCAAACTGACCTGAAATCTTTTTGCACTTCAGTCACTTTTTTTCAGGCAGTTAATCAGATTGATAGAAATCTGCCTGACACACAGTGAGGGTGCAGACGAGTGTTCTAGAGCAGAAACTCGAAAGACACGTTCAGGAAACACAACATAGATAGACGAAGCCTTGTATAGGAGTACACAATTCTGAGAGTGGTTGGGAGGCAAAGGTAACACAGGCACGTGGTATTCCTCATAGACTTTGCAACAAACACCTAGGTTATTTAAAAAGTGACTTGGGTCCTGTTGTGTTTTAGAAGAGAATGGCCTTTAGAGGACCACGTGTTTGAATAGTTGGTCCCCAGTTTGTATAACTGTTTGGGAAGGGTTGGGAGGTGTGGCCTCGTTGAAGTACGTGTGCCACTGGAGGCAGGCTTCAAGGTTTCCAAAGCCTACACTATTTCTGATGTGCTTTCTCTGCCTTATGCTTATGGATTGAGATGTGAGCTTTAACCTACTGCTCCAGTGCCATGCCTGACTGCCTGCTATCACGCTCCCTGCCATGGTGGGTATGGGCTCTAACCTCTAAGACTGTAATCCCCCAAAATGCTTTCTTTATAAGTTTCCTTGGTCATGGTATCTTATTGCAACATTAGAAAAGAAACTAAGACAGGTACCCACTGATGGAGAGAATCCAAATCTGCTTGTGAAGAACTCCATGTGTGGATATGTGACATATTCTTTCCATTAGTCTTTACTTCCTGCAAACACACACACACACACACACACACACAGTGGCAGGACTGTTGATAAGAACATACTTTGGATACTTGGTGAAAAAAGAGCAAAGGAAGAGAATTATACACATTTGGTCACAGCTCAGTTTTCTAGCATGGCTAAACAGAAGCCATCTGATTACTTATCCATCATCCCAACCTCTGTCTCTTTGCTTCAATCCGACCTTTTGAATAATCTTTTGAAAATGTATTTTCTAATTTTATGCTTTAATAAACAAGGTATATTAAACACAAATTGACTTCAGATTTTTATAGTGCCTAGAGTTAAACATTTTAAACACCAATTATGGTAAATATTGAAGAAGTAAATGTAGTAAATTGGGAAATTGGGCTGAAACTGTATTGGAACTAAAATAACTTTTCAAAGCAACCCCCCAAACCTTCCTGTATTCTCATTTAATCTCATTTTGATGGGAGAAATCTGGAAAAAGGACAAGTGCAGGACCTCTAAGGTAGAATAATATTGTTGCATTTTTTCAAAGTTTACTAACAGATGAATATTGGGAATTGCTTTTTAATCATCATTACAGGCTTTCTGACTTTACAACTTCCCTTTCCCAGTGCTCAAAACAACAGGATTGTTTTAGTCTCAGAGATGCGCTATCTCATTTCAGCTTCTTTTCAGGACCATGTATCTAAAATAATAATATCTATGATGAAGAACACAATATTGGAGTTTATAGAAATTTTGGGCATTTAGAGCATCCTTTTATGACCCCCCACAATCAGAATTATTGATTAAACAAATATTTTAAATACTATTACTAATAGTTTTCAAACAGGCACTGATCCTGACTGTGATGTCCCTGTGAATGTGTACCCCTGTCTACAGAGGACCTGGCTGGTTGATAGATACTGTGACCAAGGATCTTGCTTTAGTTTTGGACTAATTGTGTTATTCCCCCCTTTTATTGTGATTAAGAAAGGTAAACACTTTTATTTCTCCTTAGTGATGGTGAGGCTGTTGCTCAATCCCAAATCAATGCATGTTGGTTCATCCTCTGCCCCACCCCAAAAGGCCTCCTTTCAGACTTGTTCTCAAAACATTAAATTAGTTTTCCAAATATGGCTTCAGATTAGAGTTCCTTTGCTGCACTATTCCACCTTTACTTGCCTGAAGCTGCCATCCCCCATAGTTCCAGAAGTAAAAGTAGATAGGTAAGTTCATTTGTATCAACCTAATGATTGTTTATAAAGTTAAAGTCCTTCTTGCGGGGAGCTCTTTTAAGAAAAATCCAGCAATTAGTTTTTCAAATGGCTGTCACTGTTTCAAGGACAAAAAGCTTATGCCTGTGGTATGAAGACAGCAAGAGAAATCTCTATAATAATTTACTGCAAGTTCTTTTTTTTTATTATTATTTTTGTGTGACAACCCTGGCTGTCCTACAGCTCACTCTGTAGACCAGGCTGGCCTTCAACTCACAGAGATCTGCCAGCCTCTGCCTCCCTAGGGCTGGGATTAAAGGTGTGTGCCACCACTTTTCAGCTCCTGCAAGTTCTTATCCAAGCTCTTTAAGACAAAAAAAAAAAGAAAAAAGAAAAAAATACAAAAAAACAAAGCAAAACAAAAAAAAAATTAAAGTCAAACATGATTGCCTTTTTTTTTCTTTTTGAGAAATGTGTTCATGATGCCAAATACTAAATTTTATTGAATTTGCCTCTTCTAAACCAATTTGACTTTTGTTCATCTGTTTTTCACCTCAGCATCTATGCCACGGAGCTCTGCAACACCTGAGAGACCTCAGCAGGAACTGCTAGGTTGATGTTCTTAAGGTGGTACTGTCCTTGGGCCTGACACTGACATGGACCTTGTTAATTTTTAAGCCAGCATTAAAAATAAAGATGATTTTCAAAAGGTTTAATTGCACACATGTATGAGTGCACACTGTTCCTCATATCCAATTTTCTTTGCAGTCTGTTCTGCTATGACTAGAAAGCAGATGCCTATTATAAGTTGTATTTATTTAATATGGGACTTAGTAAAGATATGGAGTTGAATTATTTCCATTTCAAGCTTTTCCCTAAGACATTAAACTACAGTAATATCAACTCTGTAGAGTCTCTGTTTAAAAATAGCAGCAACTGGGGTGCAGTGTTTCCTGGTGGAATGCGAGAGCGTTCATACTGAAAGAAAGCTGGGAGGGAGGAACAATTGAAAGACTAAATGCGTCATGTCTATAAAAACCAAATGACAAGCAAAAGCTATAAAGTGTTCCTGTCACATCCATTTCTTTCTTTACAATAAAGGTACTGTAAGCCTTTTGAGTCCTTTCAAAACTCTTGGCTGGATATTTTTTTTCTTTCAAATTATTAGAAAAATTTCTGCTTCATAAATAGGTAGTATATTCTTGGTATGGTCATATCCTGAAATTAAGTAAAATTCCTTTATTGTAAAAACTAGTTATTTTTCTTGACCCATTACAGAGGGAAATAAGGAAAGAGTCGGTGCTTGGCTCACCAGACAGTTGTTGCTGCATCTGTCTCTGTGGACCCACTACTTCAAAACGTTGGCATCCCCCCTCTATGTTGATGTGAAACGGAAAAACTTTATGTGACAAGAATTCAAAGTATTTATGTATTCCTTTCTTTGTGGCTTAAAGAATACAGAGCTCTCTGCCCTCCAAGTAGTGGGTTTCAGCTGAGGCAGGACCTCATTGCACTACTTCCCCTTCTCCTGGGACATCCGGCAATTTCTAGATGTGAGGAGCCACACTCACTATTCGCCATTACAAGATGGCGCTGACATCCTGTGTTCCCAAGTAGTAAATAAGCTTGCTGCGCAGATGTGAAGGGATTTTCCATTCCTTGTGCTCTGCCTCTCCCGTGGCGTCATCTCCTGCGATGGGTAGCAGCCATTTAGGAGCCTACACGTCCTAGGCAGAGGATAGCCTCTATATAAGGGATGGCTTTCCCTGGTTTGGGGTCTCTGCTCTGGAAGCTTATACTCTCCCTCTCAAGAAGCATTAAAGCTTACTGCAGAAGGATCCTTGTGTGCCGCGTCGTTCTTGCTGGCGAGACGGTTGCGCGGGACATCTAGAGACATATGTTGTTTTCATAACTTGGTGATGAAGGGGCTCCTGACACCCAGTGTTATCACCAGTAGTGACTTCAGTTAGAGACATGGGTTAAAAAGCTACAAGACTCAGGTTAACCCATGAGGCAAGGGCTTAACTGGCTCCAAACGTCAATAGATTGAAGTTGAAACCATCACAGCTTGCTTGAGCCTTCAACCAACTGTCTGTCCTCCTAATCTTTGGATATCTCCTTTCCCCGTCTCTTCCCACTCATTTCCTGGTTGTCAGTGGTCATGGAAAGAAAAGGTCTTGTGGAAACTTTAAGTAATCTTCACTTTCTCTAGTTGTGGGGCATTTAATCTAACTGGTCTGCCTGTCTTGTCTCTCCCCATTCCATCATTTTTATGTTCCTTTATGTCTTTCCATCCTCATCCTGCTTTCTAGACAGTTATCATTTTTGTCCTTCTCTCTCTGTCCCAGCTCTGTGTGCCCAGATCCTCTTGATGTGGTTTATACCCTTTATTAGTCATGTTGAGTTCTGGATTACCTGTTCAAGGCTGGTGGGGCTCGGAAGACTGTATATTGTTTCATCTTCTTGGGTTTGTGGGATGCATTTCTTGGAACCAGTGGTGCAAATAGGGAGGGTCTCGACACAAATGATATTTCTTTTTTCGTATGTGTTGGATAACATGTACAATGCTTTTCACACCATAGCTTTACTGCCTAGGCATTGCTGACTTTGAAACTTATATATGTAGAAACTACAGCTTCAGCAAATCAGTTTGCAAATGCTAGAATTAGGTGTTGCCTCAGGGGGCTGAAAACCATTATGACACTCCAGCCCCCTTGGCTTTGTTTTTGAACCTGGTGACAAGTAAAAGCTTTCTGGTGGCTGTGATGGCTTGAGTCAAACTGACCTGGTGTTTTCAAAGATGAAAACAGTTTAATTTCTTATTATTCTTCTGTCTTTGTGGTCATCCTACGATGGGTTTCATTTGCTTGTTGGTCTTCTAGCATAATTCAGCAAATGGCCTTTGGCTGGAAGGCTTGACAAGTTTCTTCTGGGGGAATTCTGGGGTCAGGGTGGTACCTGCATGCTTTTCCATGGGACAGGCCTTGTCCAATACCCTGCTGTCCCTTAGTAGTACTCTTCTTCATAGTCACCTGGCCTTTCTTTCCTTGCCCTCAGTCTGTTTATCTTACAGATTAGTAAAATGACACTTCAGATGATAGCATGTGGGTGGGGGGTCTAAAAGACTCTCCATGTGGAGACTTCACTTGATGTGGGAAGTAAAGACTAGAACTCCCTTCATCTCGCCTGTCGTCCTGGTAGGAAGAATGGCATGCTTGAATATTCGGCAGGGTGTGCCTGGAAGGCTCCAAAGCTTTCATAAACAAGACAAATGCCTTGGTGTTCCAGAAAACAGATGTCACTTGTTTGATAACAGACCAGAGCAGAGATAGGTGACAATGTGGAACATTAGTGTGAGATTCTTTAAGCCGATATATTCTATCCTTAGAACCATTGCAGAGCTCTGCTGGGATGCGGGTGGTTTCTATTTCTTGCTTCTCCCATGTCAGAGAATTCCTGTGTACAGCATGGCAAATTACTGCTGTAGCCTGCTTCGGAGGCAGCAGCTCTTCTGTCACACGGGGAATTTTCCAGTGCATAAAAGTGTGAAAGTTTATTATGAGAGTGTGAATGTTTTGGTAAACAAGATATCTGAGATGTTACTTCTACTCACAAGTTAATTCTTGTGCTCTCTGGGTCTGGGTGCTTTGGAGATCTTTCAGAAACACCGTCTAGATTGTTTTGCCCTTAGGTTCATCCCAGCACCACCTGCATTTCTTACCTTCGCTGTTCAGTAGTGGATGACACACTCTTTTGAAAGTTGCCAGGCTTTCCTTACTCTTTTTCTGCCAGTCATCCAGAGCTGGGAAAGCTCCTGGATTTCCTATTGGTTTTCTAGTACAGATGTGAGGAACAGTGTTGGCTAATGACATACAGGTGGACATCATCAGGAGGTGGGGGCTCCGAAAAGGCTTTTCCGTTTCTTAATAAAACAAACTAATTTCTTTTTTCTTTTATCCTCTCCCCATATTTTTATCTATCACTTTCCTTTCTTAAAATAATAAAAAGTCTTAATGAAATTGTGATGTCTGAAACTGTGGTGGCCATCTTGAGATCAACGAAAGAGCTAATCTGGATGTGGTGGCGAATGCCTTTGATCCTAGCCATCGCCCATCTTGTCCTACATAACAAGTTCTAGGATAGCTAGGACTACATGGTAAGACCCTGTTTCAGTAAATGAATGAATGGATGTTTAAGTACATAAATAAATAAATAAAGACCAAGAAAAATGAAAGCTCATATTTTGCAGCCCTGGAATTAACACTAGCGACTGATGTCCAGCTTTCTTGATTTCTTGTAGGAACTGAAGTACTCCTCATCCCTTTGAGCTGCTGTCAGCAATGCTTTCCTTTGACTCCTAGATGCTTGTATTCTGATGCTGCGCCTCTCAGCAACACACTCCACTCACCTGTGAGCTTTTCTCCGTCAGGGACTCTTCTGCTAAAAGTGGTCTTTTCTTCCTTCCTTCTTTCCTTTCTTCCCTCCTTCTGACCTTCCTTCCTTCTTTCGTTTCCTCCTTCCTTTCTCTTTCTTTCTTTTCCTTATTCTTTCTTTTAGGCAAGCACATTCCAAATAGGTTCTCTTTCTTTTAATTAAACACTACTATTTAGGAGTTTTTACTTTGTGATCTTGTGCTATTAATAAACTCTGCCCATATTAACACCATATCTGTTATGTTATACAGTAGAGAGACTCTTCATTTCATGTTTCGCCTTTTGTCTTCTCAGAGGAATAGTGAGTCACGAGTCATGGAGTCTGTTTTTTGGCTTCCCTTGAAATGTGTAATACGGAGCTCTCTTCTCATTAGACACTTCAGTAGGTATTTCGATGGATGGACACACCACACAGTGAATTCTGCCAGCTGCTACTAGGCAACCAGAGAGGGTGTCAGTGTGTGGTGGTGTTCACACATTCAGAGCTGGGCCTAGACAGACTTTAATATTGTCACTTCCTTCAGCTGGGTGAGCTGCAGACTTGGAACTAGCTGCCCCCCTCCCTTGCGCAGAACTGCTTTTCTCAATAGCTCCCCACCGCAGGATCCCTTTCAAATCTCAAGTCTTCAACACTTACATGGCGTGTACATTAAGAGAGTTCTTAGCTTTTTTCAAAGTGCAGATCTTTTCTTCCTGATTTGGCATCTGACTGTGGTTATTTCTATTATTAAACATCAATGATTCATATTATATAACAGTAGTTATTCAGAAGGAGAAAGTATAATATAAAGTAATAAGGTGCCTTCAACTATGCATTGCTTTTTGGTACCTGCATGATTTAATTTTTTTCATGTTTCTTTCTTGGCTGTCCCTATCATTTCCGTTGAATTGTACACACAGTATTTCCTTTACATTAAAATTTATCTTTTTTTTCTTCTTTTAAATGGAAAACATTGAAAAGGGCAAAAGATTCCAACCCTGTGAATGTTGACTTTTTTTTCTTTACATAAATACTTGAAACCCTTGCTAATTAGAAACAAAACAGCACCTCCCACATTCATTTTGCTTCCCTGTGTCATCGCTGACAGCTCCGGGAGACAAATATGTTCCCCCTCATTACTGGCATCGTTCAAGCAGTAAAGCTCAAAGAGAAGAAAACGTGAACAAATGCAAGGATGGAGACGATCAGTTATATCCAGTCAAGGACTAATGCCTGCCGTGATTCCATCCTAAGTGGAGACAGGAAACACCCAGCAGTATCCTATTTTTCCATATCATCAAGAATTTGAAGTCTTAAATAGCTGTCTATATCATTTTTCCAGGTACTGATTTAATTTCCTTGTTTCTGATGTGAAAGAGATGAAAGGGAGACCGACGAAGAGACTAGATTTTTCTCCATTAGATTTGACGGGGATACACGCTGGAAAGACTGGCGGTGGATTGGAAAGAATTTCTCAGGAGCATGGGGAAGACATCAGCACATCTTTCAAACCTCTGAAGCGGTCTTTCCCTTCTCTGTGTCCCAGCACAGGGTTGCCCTTAGCCCACAGGCATAACCAAAACCGAGTTACCCGATAGTTCTCGTGTACAGTCTCCTGGCTATGGACTCTCCTGAGAGACAGGGAAGCTGCTGTCGCCAGCATCTGAAGTTCAAATGTAGGAGGAGATTAAAGACAGAACTGATATCACACTTTCGTCTCATTTTCACTTCCTCCAGCTGGCACCGCACAGGACACTGGCTTACAGCACGGAGATGTCCAGTTCCAAAGCTGGACATTGGAATTCAGGCACTTCTTTGTCTTTTCCCCCTCTTTATATTGCGTTGTTTTGACCCTTTGATCTAAAGAATCAGGGCCTCTTGGCTTCTGAATTTTGTATCCCTCGCACTTTTCTTCCTGAGAAGAAAACCCTGCTGGCTGAAAGACGCGCCTGGGCATATCTCTTTCAGACATCAGCCTAGGAAAGGTACCACAGCCCCTACCAGCCAACCCAGAAGCTGCTCCCATTGCCACTGTGGAACTAAAGTTTCTTTCTAGTTACTCCCTGCTGCTGTTTATACTGGTTATACCCCTCAGCCACCCCAGTCTTCATATGTCGGGGCTTAGGTAATGGTATTGTCAACCTCCTGGCTGTCTCCTCACTCCTGCAGCTCTGTTAAGGACCATAGATTCTTTGGAGTGTGTCCTACCGAGCCACTTGTAGAAGAAGATGTTTATAAACCTCTTTACTGATAATTGAACTAAAATCTGGAAGCCTTATACAACTATAGATTACCATTTCAGATAGCATCTCATCTTACTGGTACAAAAGCCTACCCAGTAAACCCACTGATGGTGGCCATGTTCTTGCCACCACTTGGAAGATGAGATATGTTTAGGTATGTCACATAACTCTGGAAAGCAGAACAGAATTTGACCTACTGTGGTACTTCCTCTTTGCTATCCCATCCTAGCCATTGAGAGTAGGGATTTGGAAAGTTAAAGAGCTGAGGACTTTCTAGGAGATGTAAGAGTAAACCTGTGTGTCCTCATAGAAGGTGAAGAGGGTTTTGCCTGTCCCCTTAATTACCAACAGAGTCATGGCTTCAGAAGGAACCGGGAAGACAGTGGGGCAGCTAAAGCCTGTCAGGGGTGGGAAACCATCCCAAAATATGCAACTGCCTGTTTTTCCACAAGATTATGATGTGGCAATTGGTATGTTTGTTGAGTGTTTGCATAGGTAGTCTTGCAAAAATTGTTGCAGCTCACGCTTAAGGCAACACTGTAAGTGAAGTGCTTTCTCACGATACTTCACCTATAGTAACTGAGCTATAACAACCCATACAAGGCTTTAGACTGCTGAGGTTCCCAAGAGTCTTCCACTGCACGAAAAACTCCTCTTTAGTTGCAAAAAAGGTCTTAGCTTGTGAATTTGGTTGTTGTTTGCTTTTATCCAATTTAAGCCCAGGGTCTTCTTTGTGAAATCATGACTTGCTTTTGGAAGACAGCATCCTTACTAAAGGCTCTGTGCTTTCCAGATGTGTGTACGCGCTCCCTAGAATGTGTGATTTATTTGCTATGTGCCTTTATGTCACAATGACTAGTGCTGTCCCCTTTCCCTCTGGCCTTCATTTCACAATGCTTATCTATTGAACTTTACAACTGGGAGAGTTTTATTTCTATCTTCAATTGCAAGTCCTGTGGGGTGGGAATCGCATCTTCATACCTACCCACTCTTCTTGACTAGGGCTTCTCAAACTTCACTGGATATATTAGTTACTTGGTTCTCAAGATTCAAGCAGAACCCATTTTAGTAGGATTAGGAAGTGGCCTGGGATTCTAAATTCATAGTGGATTTCCTGTGATGCCCATGTTTCTGGTTTCTGGACAACTGTATGAAGAGCAAAATCCTAAAGCACACAGAACTCACTAATTTGTGTAGATAGTTAGGAATACATAAAATGGAATATCTACATGCCAGGATAATGGCTGGCTAGTCAACAAAGATTTATTGAGCTCCTACTATGTACCAATTTAGGGACAAGGAAGACTGGATCTAAACACTGTATTTCTCTTGATACCTACTAAGGAGGACAGGGTATAGTGACTCATTTCTTCTTTATCACCAATAAAGAACATTTATCCATGATTTCCTTGGGACCAGGGTGGTATGTTGGAAGAAGAATGTCTTTGAAGTCAGAATTGTCTCTGCTTTTAGTCCCCTTTACTTCCTGTGACTTTAAAGCCACCTGACATGTATTTATTCATGATTACTCAATGCCATTTTATGGAACACCTTTGATATGACAGGCATTGGAGTATAAGTGGCCTTGTGGGTTGTTCTGGACACTGAAGGAAAGAGAAGCCACTAAATCAAGTGCCGTGATTGGCTGTGATAAGTGTTGCAAAAGCCAAACAGTTCGGCATCAATTGGGAACAGCATCAGAACAAATTATGGAGTAGGTGGACATTTGTTTGAAGTGTGAGCTCAATAAAGCAGGAGATGGAACAATAAGGGATCATATGGACTTCGAAGGGACATTTCAATATTTTTGCTATCAATACAGTTTCTGAAGGCTGTGAATTATTAAGGAAAGTATTAGTTCTTTTATGTGTGTATATGTGGTGTGTGAATGTGTGATTGTTTGTGTATGTGCATGTATGTGGGTGGGTGTATATGCATTTGTATACTTGTGCTTGTGGAGGCCAGAGGCTGATGCTAAATATCTTCTTCTGTCTTCCTTCATTGTTTTGTCTACCCTGGCTGGTCAGTAAGCCCCAGGGACCTTTCTGCATCCACCACTCTTTACAGAGTTGGGGTTACAGTTGTGTATTGTCATTCCCATCATTTTATGTAGGTACTGGACACTGAACTCGGGTCTTCACACTTGTGTGGCAAGCATTTTACGGAACGAGCCATCTCCTTAGCCCCGCTGAGTGCTGGGCACAATGCCTAGCTCCTGTGAGAACTTGCTCATAAAGATATTGATATAAGCACATTAAGCTTGAAAGAAGAGTCGTGGGTGGGGAGGTGAATGAGAACAGCCTACGCCCCAAAGTGAATGGAGGAAAGCTTTAGGAAGTTTTTCTGTACAAAGGGAATTTGAGCAGAAAATTGCGAAGATGGGAATCATGGCGGTGTGTTATGGGGACTAAGAGGGAATATACAATTTATCCTCAACTTCCCTTTTGCTGTTATGATACAGAGCACCTCTCTGTCAAACTAGACAGATCCAGGATGCAGTCTCCTGCATTTCTGTCAGTTTCCAGCTCTGTCTTGGCTTCGGATCCTTTTTTGTTGTTGTTCTCTTTAGCCTTAATTTTTGTTTTCTGTTGTCAGACTCCCAGAATCCTCCATGAGGATTCTCTGCAAACTTGCTGAAACAAAATTTTGACTATGAGTATTATGAGTACTCAGTAAATATTTCAAATTTAGTAAATAGGGAGTAAATGTTGTTTCCTGCTGGAAATGGTATCTGCTATTCTGGGTTTCATTCTGTTTGATCCTGGATTAACTTCTTTCACGGGACTGCTACTCAATTCATGCTTGTAATTTGCTCGCCTACGACTCAACTAGATGTGCACACAGTTATGAAAGACTTCTCCCAGAAGTTTATTGTGATAAACATCTTCTTATTGGTAGAAATAGTTCCATTTAGCAATTTCTAAGTTTATAAATGTTGCAAAGAATAAGAACAATGTTGTTTATCATTTCTTTAGGTCATCTGTGGATTTTATGATAAATTTCCCTTTATCTCTGTGTGTGTGTCTGTATGTTTGTGTGTGTATTTGGATGGAGTCCCAGTGTCTTCCTACCAAAATAAATACTTTTGAGCTTGTTCTCACACACACAATGAAATTTGGTCCTTTCCAAGTTTTTAGAGTGACTTCTTCCCAAGGCTTTAGTGTCTGCTAGCAAAGATTTATTGCAGCTCTGGTCTGTTTAAATCAGGAAAACAGACTTTCCTGCAAAAGGAAGTCAAAGACGAAGCTGGAGTGTGCACACCGAGAGCAATTTGTGTGAAAGGAGAAAGTCCAGAAAGAGGAAGGCACTCTTATTTTTCGGCTCTCTCTTCTGGATGTCTGTGTGACTGCTGCTCCAGGGGACTGTGCTGCTTCCCACACTTGGAAACCTGACCCTTCTGGGCATTCCCTTCAGCTAGGAAGGAAAACAACTTCAACTTTAATTTTGATTTTCTCTGCTAACCAAGGCACACAGTTGATCTGTTTTCCAACACCATGAGACATCAGGTAAAAGTTCCCTTTGCTAACACAGTCCTGGAATCTTCAAGTCAAGTTGCTATCCAGTTTCAAACTAGGAAAAAGAAAAAAAAAAGATATGGCGACTTCTAAGAAACCGAAACAGGACATTTCTATGGAAATGATTTTCAGTCATTCACTTACCTGAGGTTTGCATGAAACTCCAGTTCCCATGAATTGCTAACAGCGTCCTATGGGTTGTGTGGCTTTCTTCTCACCACTATTTTGCACAATGAGTGAGACAGAATGGATGCTAGGCATTAGCTTCTTTAGCTTTGGCATATTGGTTTTGAGTTCCAGATTCCTTCGCAGCTTCTAAAAGAGACATCTTTGTAGTGGACACAGCAGGGAATGGCATCATACCATCTGCTGGGAAGGGGGCAAGGGGCAGGATCTGCTGCTCCTGCGCTTTGTGTTTTAGGCCTTCCTATAAACTGTCCCTAAAAATCAGTATTCTTTTCTAGATAGAAAAAGAAGCACATTTTAAAAGATGCATGTTTTTTACTTTATATGTCTGAGTGTTTTTCCTGCTTGTGTGTGTGGGCACCACCTGAGGGCCTACTGCCTTGGAGATCAGAAGAGGGTGTCTAGTCTCTGGAACTGTGAGCCACCATGTGCCTACTGGGAATTAAAGCTGGGTCCTCTGCAACAGCAACAAGTGCTCTTCACTGCCGAGCCACGTTTTTGACCTCTCAAAAGAATATTTTAAGTTCTATTACTTTAAATGTTTTACAAATTTATATAAAATACAAACTGTTCATAAAGGAAAAGTTTGCATTTTTCTTATTTTTATTTTATATATATTTGGTGTTTTGCGATGGGGTCTCAGGTAGCCCAAGTTAGACTTAAACACACTCTGTAGCAAGGGCAGCCTTGAATGCCTCATCCTTTTGCCTCTATTTCATAAGATAGTTTTCTTGATTAGCTGTTAGTACAGCTTAAAATGTTTTCTGTATATAAACTATCCTTTTTCCTTATCACTGAGACTACCCCCTTTCTCGCTCTCTCTTCTATTCTTTCCTCCTCTCTCCCTACCTCCCTCTCCCCCCCCCCTCTCTCTCTCTCTGTGTGTGTGTGTGTGTGTGAATAAGATTGAAAATTTAAATTCATGATGTTAGGAAAATAAACATTCTTAACTCAAAACCCACCTCCACTCTGTGACCTTTGAATCATGGAAAAAGTTGAGCCATGACATTGAAACATTGTACAAAATGATGCCGTTCGATTTCTCTTGTGACAAAACTCTAGGGAGCTTGCTTATATTGTTAATTTCGTATTCAGGAACCTCAAGAAACAAAGGCAAAAGGACTCAATTATAAGTAATTGATCCCCCTTGCCCTGAAACAAGGGTCAGATCCTTCTGTGTCCTCACCTTCACTCTTTGAATGAGCAAGCATGCATGAGTTGATGAATTTGGAAGGGATGAAAAGCACTCATAATCGTCATGCATTCTCTGCGTTGACCAAAGTGTGTTTCAAACTTTTCTGTAAGTGCATTTACTTTTCTGAATTGTAATTGCCAATGTTTATGTAAATTTTACACAAACCTTAATTTCTCTCCTGAATACTTTCCACATCTGGTCTTTGCCCTTTCTTTTATTATTTTACCTCACAAAGCTTAACCTCAGCACAGACAATATTCTTCCCCAAAATTGCAACACTAATGGAGACTGATTATCACTGCATAAATATTTTCTCCAAATAAAATGTTTTTGACTGCCCAGCCATGAAAGACATTGAACTAGACCTTGCAATAAATGCTACTGCATAACTTTCACTTCTGTTCATAAGATATGTGATGATCAAAAGGAAGGCCCAAATTACCTCATATCCTGTTTCCTGCAATGCTGAAAAGGGATTTACGGTTAGATTTCTCCTTTGTTCATTTTGATCTGGAAATTCTTATTATGAATAGCTGTTCTTTCCACAAACATTTTAGGTTTTTGTGAGCTCTATTTTATTGCTGTCTCATGTAGATCAGCACTGGAATTAAGCCATTCTAAGGATGTCTTCAGGCTTGTTCTTTGGTCATTAAAGAAAGCGTGGCCTTTTCTTCCATATGTAGGAAATCAATGCAGTGTGACTTCTTGATTAAAGCTTCTGTCCTTTCATGGAAAGTTCCTTACTTCCTTTCTGCTTGGCAATGCTTTAGATAGGTTTTATTTTTAAAATTGATAATGGATACATGATTAGATTTCATTTTATTAAAAAAGACTGATTTGTAGTTTATGTGTGAGTGTTTATATGTGTGTACATTCACCATATGTGTGCCTGTTGTTTGAAGGGGTTAAAAGAGTGTGTTAGATCTCCTAGAATTTGAGTTATAGCAGTTCTGAGCTGCTGTGTGGGCGTGGAGAACTGAACCCAGGTCTTCTGCAACATCAGGAAGTGCTCTTAACTGCTGAGCCATCTCTCCAGCTTCTAGCTTACAGTTTAATTGAAAGATCTGTGCTATTAGTGCTAATTACAGTTATCATGTTGCACAGCATATTTCTAAAACTCTTTGACTTTCCTCTCTGCTCCTCCCGGGGACCACTTGCGTGAAATGATTGTATGAAGCAAATCATTATGGCCTGTCTTCAGTATGAGGTACATTTCGAGTTCGTGAATGAACCACAGATAACATAAGAGGCACGAAATCCGTATCTTCCCCAGCTGGCAGCTGACACCTGCATGTCTGGGCACGGTTCAATGTCAGGTTGAAAAGTTACAACCTACTCCTTAACTAATCCCACATATCCTAAAAGGGAAGGGGACCTTGAGCCCCAGAAGGATTTGAAATGGAGATGATGCTAGATAACTGGGAAGGATCTACCTCCCTGAAGAACTCAGACGAAGTGGGTCTCCCTTTTTCCTCATGGAGACTTCCTTTTCTTTGGGGGTCGCTGACCTATGAGTGTAAAGGGAGCAGAAGTGATGAGCAGGGTTTGGACAGCTGTGAGCAAGATGGAAAGAACTCTTGGGAGTCAGCTTCAGAGAGACAGCTCATTTTCTTGTTCCAGGGATAAGGTATATAAGGGTTCTTAAGGTTGCAGGCGGGAAGGGGTGATTGGTCATGAACAGCACCTAATTATATGGGCTGGAGGAAAGGGCAGGACTTAGGAGCTGAGTCAGCATTTGCAGGGAGCTCTGTGCAGGGCCAACCTCCAAATAAGGTCAGGCATTCGAGTTTAGGGATATTCTCCAAATATGATTGGGCAGAGAAGGGAACTCTGCACAAAATGGAATCCCCCACTTTGTGCAGAGCTCAGAGAGCTATCCGGACCTGGTGAACTGCAACCTTAAATGCAGAGTTCTCCAGCAAAGGAGACATAAGGGGGCAGGAGCATGTTCTCAAGAAAATAATGCTACTTTTTCTGCCAAATTGGTATGCCAGCTGTTTTTGTCTTAGTCCAGGCTGATAATCAGCTTCTTCAGAACAGAACATAAATCTGTCTTGTTTTTGTTACCGAGTTTCTAATATTTTTATTATTATTCTCTGATGGTCTAGTTCAAATTTTTGGTAGCTTTTATATACAAGTGAGATCATGATAACTGTCTTTTTGTTTTCTGTCTTGCTTCACCCATGATCTCTCAAATGATAATATTTTCTTTATTTTATTTTATTTTTTCAAGATTCAGAAGTATTCTGCTGTGCTGGGTAGTGGTGGCATATGCTTTTAATCCCGGCACTCTGGAGGCAGAAGCAGGCAGATAACTGAATGCACGCAAGGTCAGTGTGGTCTATAGAATGAGTTCTAGGACCACTGGGGCCTCACAGAGAAATCCTGTCTTAAAAAAAAACAAAATCAAGACCAAATAAATAAGAAAGAATCATGTTGTATTTATGGACCATATTTTTCTTTCTTTTTTCTTTATTCTTTCATTAAAATGATGGATGCTTACATTGCTTCCATATCTTGCCTCTAGCAAATAGTTTTGTATCAAATATAGAGTAAGTCAATTTTTAAAAACAAGGGAAAATAGATACATTTTAAAAGATGACTTAATAATTGGTTACTTTTTTGAGTTTAGTATCTATTAGATCATAAGTTGAATGGGAAGTAGGAAAAGACAAGATCTCCTGAGTAAATTGGTAGCATGGGGACCTTGTGGGAAGGTTGAAGAGGAGAGGAGAGAAGCAGGGAGGGTAGCAGAGAAAAATGTAGAGCTCAATAGAAAACAATAAAAAAATATTCCAGTTTAAAAAAAGAACATAAGTGGAGTGATTAACATATGAGCCTGAACTTATAAGCAAGTAATGTGTCTTTGAGGAATGCGTGGCTTCATTTTCTTCTTTTGCACTTTGTACTTCTCTATTGAACTTTGCACCCATGGGTAGTGTTGACCAGACTACTATTCAGATCATGCCTTCCCTTTATTGTATACTTGGTAATTCAACCTTTCTGACCCTCAATTTCCTAACCTGTAAAATTGGAGCAGTGCTATGTATGCAGCCAGTCATTGCCAGCATAATGGATGATTGGATGCAAACTGCTTATTATTAGTTATAGTCAGTGTCAGATACATGACCACTCTTAATGTAGCTCTTAGCAGGCTTTGAAAATGCAAAAACCATATAGGTCTTTGAAATTATATTTGATCTTTAAATTTTATTGAACTTGATATCCTGGTTAGAGTGATATCCTTTCTTCCTTTGTCTTGGTGTTCCT
Organism: Dicrostonyx torquatus; assembly: GCA_028555095.1. NCBI lineage: Eukaryota > Metazoa > Chordata > Mammalia > Rodentia > Cricetidae > Dicrostonyx > Dicrostonyx torquatus. Next base: position 2,531,701 of record JAQHUG010000252.1, on the reverse strand, counting down.
ATTGCCTCTTACTGCAGTTACGAACCAATGAATTTGGGAACAAATATAAAATATACAATCATAAATGAAATAAATGAAGTTTTAAGAAGCTTACATATCAGGACACAAGTATTCAAATGA
>JAQHUG010000252.1:2511873-2531071 GCA_028555095.1 Dicrostonyx torquatus | reverse complement strand
CTCCCCCTGCAGCTGGTAGTTTGATTTAAGTATTTCTTAACTTTCTATGGTGTGCCTTGTCGAGATAAAGAGGCCCCTATTTGCCCTTTGGTGAGTCTATCTTTCATTTCATGACACCTCATTGGTATACTCCATATGTTCATTGGCTTCTAACTCTAGATCATCTTCTCAACTTGAGCTCTTTGCTCTAAACGTCAGTTTGACAAGATGGACACTGAACATTGGAAGGGACATTGATTTTGGTCACAGGCTAGACTTCCTGTGCTTCTTGTCAGTGTTACTGTCATTCAAACCCACCAGTGTTTCATTTCTCTGGGAACACCCCCATGCTCATCTAAGCACTTTATGTTTTTGCTGTGGCTGGCAAGTGAGAGCTGATTTCTGCTGCTGGCATCTACATTAATACATCTTCTATCATTTCGATTTTGATGTGATGACAGACTCGTGTTGATGGAAGTGTTTGTGTAATTTTTGAATGCTTTATTGGATTCTTTTCTTCACTGTTCATGTAATATATTTTGGGAAATCAGAAAAGGAAAATGCAGATATAAATGATAAGAAATGAATGTCTTAGGTGAATATAATTGTGATAAAAATGGATATTTGGCATCCCAGTAATGGAGAATGATTAGATTCAATGGAAATGAACCTATTGACTGAATAATTATGAGAAAAGGGAAAATCAAAGAATTTGTATTAAATGTTTAAAATATAGAAAATGAAGTTTTGTTGCTAAGGAGAAAGGGAATATGATAGATTTTTAGAAAAAAAACAAGAAATAAAATTAATTTTTTAGAAACTTGATAAAATACACATATTTAAGTCAGTTAAAATTTTTTTCTCCCTTCTTTCTCCTTCCCTCCCTCATTCCCCCTCCCCTCTCTTTCTCTCTTCCTTTCTTTCTTTCTTCCTTCCTTCCTTCCTTTCTTTCTAAATGTGTGTGTGTGTGTGTGTGTGTGTGTGTGTGTGTGTGTGTGTGCATGCACGTGTGCATATGGGTATCCCTTTTGGCCAGAGTTTCAGTTAGAGATAGTTGTGAGCCACTCAATATAGATGTTTGAAACTCAACTCTGGTTCTCTGTGAGAGAAATTAGCACTCTTATCCACTGAGCAATCTTGCTAGCCCCTCAAGTCAGTTTTATTTGATTGGGATATTCATGTATTGGGGTTTAATTATGTAATATAACAGGCAAGCCATACATATATGTATTTAAAAATAGAAAACACTGCAAAGCAGCAGATATACATTTATGAAATAAAGCAGTACACAATCATCAAAACCTTTTTCCCATACATCTTTGCAGACTTGGAAGATGCCCACAAAATAAAATTACCCAGGCAAAAGAACACTGACATAGATGAATCAGTAGTTAAAAGTCACAGTGATAGAGGCAGAGAGCAGAGGGATGGTTGTCAGGGGCTGTAGGTGGGCCTGGCTGCAGAGCTCATATTCAGTGGCTGTTAACTTGCAGTTGTGCAAACTGAGTAAGTTCTACAGGTCAGCTGCATGTCAGCATGCCTATGGTTAGCAACACTGTGTGTGGTACAGAAAGGCTGAAGACACTAGTCACAAACACAGGGAGTCAAAGTGTAAATCCAAATTTACACTAGTAATTTTGTTTATAGATACACTCAGAAAATCCTGGAAATAAAGACACTAAAAGTCTCCTTGTGGATGTATTTAAGGATATCTGTTTTGAGGTATTCCAGGACTTTTCCAATTAAATATAGGAATGAATCTGTGAAATCTAAGAGAATATTTTTACCTGGATAAAATAACAATAAGCATTTGCATTTAAATTTGCTTGCTTGGAAATGTTCTAATGGTATGTTTGAAGATGCAGCCAAATGTCCTGGACAAGAATTGAGAAATAAGATTGCTCACTGTTAGATAGCATATTAAGTTTTATGAAGTCCCATGTTGTATACTTTAGAGTTAAGTAATCAGTTTTTTTTTTGGGGGGGGGGCTTCTTTTTCTGTGCTCTGTACAGAGGGCCATGGGAATTCTCCCAGTAAATTAAGCTATTCTGGAAATGTTGGGTGGAGCTTTAGCTACTTTCCCTGATGGACAGGTTCTCCCACTATCTCTGTTGCTATGGTGTCAGCCACCAACCCTCAGTGGCTTTCCATCTCTGCCCCACAGCACTGTGTTTCCTGGGCACTGAATGCTGTGGTACCAGCTTATTCCACCTCCCGCTTGTAGTAGGAGGAATGGGGGCCGTGTTCCCTGTGCCCAGCTAGCTTAACTCCCGAAATAATTACACAGAAACTGAAACTGTATTCATTGAAATACTGCCTGGCCTATTTATCTCCAGCCTCTTATTGACTAACTCTCACATATTAGTTTAACCCGTCTGCATTAATGTGTATCGCCACTTGACTGTGGCTTACTGACATGAGTCTAACCAGCATCCATCTTGGGCAGGAGAGCCATGGCATCCACCTGTCTGTCCTTCTTCCTAGAATTCTGTTTTGTCTACTTCTCCCACCTAAGGGCTGCTCTATCAAAAGGCCAAGGCAGTCTCTTTATTCAACCAATGAAAGCAATAGAAATACAGAAGGAACTCCTACACCACCCGCTAGCCAATTAACTAATACCAGCTTATTCCACCTCCCATTAGCCAATCAACTAACTTTAATTTCACTTATGGGAAACACAAAAAGTTTATAATCCCTAAGCCATGAAAATAAACTCTTAACGGAAAAACACAGTGATTATGTTAATTTAAAGTATGAGCCAGTGATACTTACACACAATATTTTAAAAATGGATTAAAATTTTACTGTTCATTAAAGTAGTCTTACATAATTTCCCCAATTCTTCTTACTACTGTGAGTTCTGTCCAGATGTGGCAATAAGTAAGAAAAAATGAGAGCGGTTTATGATAGTAAACTCTCAGTTTTGTCCTCTGGTTGTGGCTGTTGGTGTCTTGGCTGTAACTCACAAGTATATACTGGAGAAGTCCCTTCTCACTGTGGGTATAGACTGTCAAGTGACTCAAAAACTCATTAGACTGGCCAATTGGGGTTGTGCAGGTAAAACCACAACACCAAAAGGTAAAATGTACTTTAATGACACCCTCCAAATCCTTTCCTGAATAGCATGCTATGTGTCTTGGAGTGCCAAAATTCCAAAATGCCATGGTCTAAGAGTGCCAAAATTCCAAAATAACTCACAATCAAGACTTCCAGGCTTGATTCATACAAGTAACTATCCGATGTTGAAACCTTAGGTAGTATATATGGCTTGTCTGTATTTCAGAGAAAGGGTTGACCATTTAACTTCTTCAGTTTTCATCACACCAACCATTTGAATGCAAATTTCTCAGCATTGCTTTAGGACAGGCTTATGTGTCAAAGACAGCATTTCAAATTTTATTTTAAAGATTACTACTCCATTATTTTTAGGTTAGTCACCTAAAAGTCTTGTCTTTTTATGTTCTGGGTTTGAGACACATTGATTAATGGAATTGAAATGAAGACACAGACATAAGTCCACATATCTAAGGACACCTGATTTTTGATATAGAAGTCAAAAATACACTCTGGAAAAATGACAGCATCTTTAACAAATAGTGCTGGTCAAACTGGGTGAAAATACATAGAAGAATACAGATATATAAATACTTACAACCCTGTACAAAACTAAACTCCAAATGGACCAATGATTTCCACATAAAATCAGAGACATGAAACCCAATAGAAGAGAAAGCAGGGAGTAGCCTTGAACTCATTGCCACAGGAAAAATCTTCCTCAACAGATCATCATTAGCATAGACACTAAGATCAATATTTAATAAATGGGACCTCATGAAACTGAAAAACTTCTACATGGCAAAGAACACTGTCATTTGGATAATGTGTCAGGCTACAGAATGGTAAAAGAGTTTTACCAACTACACATCCTATAGAGGGCTAATATCTAAAATGTTTAAAGGACTCAAGAAACTATATATCAAGAAAACAAACTAACCTAGCCATGAACCCCGTTACCTACGACGGTGTTCTGAAAGATATGCCAGAAGAACAGTGCCGCAAAGCTTGTGGGAGTAACCAAGCCATGTCTGATTTGACTTAAATCCGACCCACTCCATGTGATGGAGCCCATACTTGACACTTCTCAGTGATCAAGATCCTGAGACTAGTAGCCGAGGGACCTAAGGCAAGACCAAATACTGCCACTCAAATAAGAAAAAAAGAATGTAACTTAGGCTGAGCTCAGAGAATACTGCTGAAGAGAGGGAGTAAGGGTTGTAGGACATCACAAGAAAAACCACAGAATCAACTAACCTGGGCTCATAGGGGCTCACAGAGACTGAAAATAACCAGGGAGTTTATACGAGATTGACCTAGGCCCTCTGCATGTATGTTATAGTTGTGTAACTTCGTTTTCCTTTGGGACTCCTAACAGTGGGAGCAGGGACTGTTTCTGACTCTTTTACTAGCTTTTGGGACCTTAGTCCTCCTACTGGGTTGCCTTGCTCAGCCTTACTGTAAGGTGAGGTGCTTAGTCTCATTACAACTTGTTATGTCATGTTTGTCAACAATATCCATGGGAGATGTTCTGAACAGAAACTGTGGAGGAGTTGATTGGGGGAAAGCACAGAGAGGAGGTTAGGGAGAGGGCCTGGGCGGAAAGGAAGGAGGGGAAACTACAGCTAGGACGTAAAATTGATAAATAAATAAATATACACATAAAATAAAGCACTAAATTATTTCCTAATGATGTTCTGCTATATTCATAGATCAGTGCCTTGCTCAAGCGTCATCAGAGAAGCTTCCTCCTGTAGCAGATGAGAACAGGGCCTGGGGGGAAATGAAGGAGAGGAAACTGCAGTTACAATGTAAAATAAATAAATAAATAAAATATTGAAATAAAGTTAATGACACTCTGTTATACTCATAGATCAGTGCCTTGCTCAGCCATCATCAGAGATGCTTCCTCCTGCAGCAGATGGGAACAAATACAGGCATTACTCAGAGAGTGAGAGACCTTGGAACACTTAGTCTTCAAGTGGATGTCTCCATTAGCCTTCCCTTAAGACTTGGGGAACTCTGAAGAAGAGGAAACAGAAGGAGTGTGGGAGCTACAAGAAATCAAGGCTCTCTTAAAAAAAAAAAAAAAAGACCAAAGCTCATGTGAACTCACAGAAACAGGCAGCTTGCCAGAGCTTGCACAGGTCTATACTAAGTCCTCTGCATATTTGTTGTGGCTTCTAGGTTAGTTTTTTGTGGGATTCATGAATGTGTGAACAAGTGGGTCTCCGTTTCTTTTATTTCCATTTTCCCCATTTCCTTCTGTTTTTTTTTTTTGTTGTTGTTGTTCAAATCCCAATGTGTTAGCTTTTGTTTTATCTTATTGTTTTTATCTTTTATTACCCCTTTAGAAGCCTGTTTGTTTTCTAAGGAAAGGGAATAGATTTAGATGGGGAGGAATTGGGAGGTGTGGAGGGAGGAAAACTATAATTAAGTTATATTATATAGGGGGATCTATTTTCCTTTAATTTAATTAACTAATTTATTTACTTGTTTTAATTAACTAATTTAGTTTACATCCCAATTAAAGTTTATCCTTCCCTCCTCTCCTTCCAGTCCCTCCCCACTCCCCTTCTCTGTTCTCCTCCCTCACCAATACACTCCTCCCTTGTTTCTGTTTAGGAAAAGGCAAGTCTCCAATGAGTATCAACAAAACGTGGCTTATCAAGTTGTAATAAGACTAAGCTCCTCCCCATGTGGAAGACTGGGCAAAGTGATCCAGTATGAGGAGTAGGGTCCCAAAGCCAATAAAAAGTTAGAGACAGCTCCTGCTCCCACTGTTAGGAGTCCCACAAGAGGACCAAGTTACACAACTGTAATGCATATATGGAGAGTCTAGGTCAGTCTCATTCAGGTTCTCTGGTTGTCAGTTCTGTCTCTGCGAGCCCCTATGAATCCAGGTTAGTTGATTCTGTAAGTTTTCTTGTGCTATCATAGACCGCCCCCCCCCACAGTCCTTTTTCCCCCTCTTCTGCAGAATTTCCTCAGTTCAACCTAATGTTCAGATACAGGTCTGTATCTGTTTCCATCAGTTTCTGGATGAAACCTCTCTGATAACAGTGGGGCTAGACACCAATCCCAGCACATCCCATAGGCCGGACAGACTTCAGGTTGAAGGTTATGTGGCTGGGTTGGCTCTGCCCCTGTCCCAATCTGATCCTGATCATTCATGTTCCCACCCCCAGCTGCCTTCAGTTCACTCACAAAATCTCTTCCATTTCCCCTTCCCAAGGAGACCGAGGTGTTCCCTTATGAACCCTCCTTCTTAACTTGTTTCTCTAGATCTGATGACTGGAGCATAGCTATCCTTATTTTACAGCTAATAGGTACTTATGAGTGAGTATATATCATGTTTGTCTTTCTCAGTCTGGGTTACCTCATTCAGGATTAATACATTTACACAATGGAGTATCACTCAGCTGTTAAAAACCAGGATACCAGGAGATTTGAAAGCAAATGGATGAAACCAAAAAAAAAAACAAAAAAAAAAAACCAAAAAAAACCCAAAAAAAAAAACCTGTTTTCAACAAATGAAAGAAAGGATTTTGGTTTGGTTTTTAAAAGTGTTCTATTCTAAGGGCTGTAGCCCAGTGGTAGAGTGTCTTGTGTTGTCATGTTCTAGGTTCACTCCCTAGTACAACCGAAATAGAAATACTGTTCTGTATAAAAATCTTCAGCAATTTTTAAGGGCCTTTGACCATTTATTCCTTTTAACTTTTTAAAATTTTTGAACTAGGGTAGATTATGTATTTTTATTATACATATAATCTTTTAATTTTTAACATTTAAAAATTTAAAAAATACATTTACTTATGTTCTTGATATCTTATATAGTTTTCAACATTATTCAACTAAAATGAACTCTAAGCTAAGAAAGTCCTTTTCTTTCTTCTTTTTATACATATATATTTGTGATATGGTAGTGGTTGTGATAGGGTTGTTGTAGTTGGTATGTGTGCACTGATGTGCGTGTGCATACATGTGTGCTAGAGTATGATGTCAATAATCTTCCCCATATCACTCTTCATCTTTTCTCTCTCTATTTCTCTCTCTCTCTCTCTCTCTCTCTCTCTCTCTCTCTCTNCTCTCTCTCTCTCTCTCTCTCTCTCTCTCTCTCTCTCTCTCTCTCTCTCTTTCTTTCTTTCTTTCTTTCTTTTTTGGGCAGGTTCAGCAGAACCCAGTTCAGCCGTACCCAGAGCTCATCAATAAGGCTAGGTTTGTTGGCCAGCTTGCTCAGGGGATTCTCTGTCTCTGCCTTCCAAGGCTTGAATTGTAGGTCAGCTGCTATGCCTACTGTATTAGCTTCTTTCTTTCTTTCTTTCTTTCTTTCTTTCTTTCTTTCTTTCTTTCTTTCTTTCTTTCCTTCTTTCTTTTTTTTTCTTTTTATCTGCTGTGACAAAATTCATTGGATTAAAAGCAGCTTGGGGTAAAATAGTTCCTTTTACTTTTAATTCTAAGTTCTAAGTTACAATCTATCTTTATAGGAAAATCAAGGCAAGAACATGAAGCAGCTAGTCACATCCACAGTCAGGAGCAAAGAGAAAATGATTGCTGTATGCATACCCACGACTCAGCTCACCTCCTCCTGATATAGTCCAGGAAACAGTGCCACCCACACTGGGCTGTCTTTCTCCATCAATTGCATAGTCAAGAGAAACACCGCAGACATGCCTACAGGCCATTCTGATGTAGAAAATTCTACTGATTCTATATAGTATCAAATTGACAATTAAAATTACCAATCACATTCATGTAGTATTAACATGGGTTCTGAGGATCCAAAGTCTAATCATTTCTCTTTAACCACTTAACCATTTCCCTAGCCATTAAACAAAGCCTTATTTGGAAACCTCATGCATCAAATAAATAAAAGTTGAGATCCTAGGATGGAAAGTGTGGTGCTTTGGACTCTCTCTTCTTCAATGCTCCCTATCACTGCAGATGTCTTAGAGGCACAAACGAGGTCTATGGGAATAGAAGCTTGGCAGAGTTCCTTGCAATTCCAATTTAAAAAATTTTGTCTGTGTAAAAATCACTGCTTTATTTTGGTATTTTCTTGTCTTTCCAACAACATTTTAAACCTTTTATTAAGTGTGTTCTACATGAAATGAACATATGCATCTACTTTTAGATGAACATGTGTGAAGGGGATGCTTTGTACATGTCTGTACATGTCGTGAGGGAGGCACCAGCCCATGGTGACATTCCTTAGAAACTTTAAACCTTGGTTTTTGAGATAGAGCCTCTCCCAGGCCTGGAGCTAGCCAAGTAGACAAGGCTGGCCAGCCAGTAAACTCCCTGGATTTGTCTGTTTCTGCCACTTGAGCACTGGCATTACAAGTGTGTACATCATGCTGGAGTTCTTTTACATGTGTTATCAGGGTGCCAAACTTAGGTCCTCATGTCTGCAACATAAATACTCTTTCCCCAGCCCTTGTACAAGCTCTTAAAAGACACCATTCACTGAGTATCTGTTATGAACAACATCGTAATAATTTGATTTTGTTGCTAACCTTTATAATCATGCTGCAGAAATAAAATTATTGAATTAAATACATACAAAGGACATAGGACCAAGTTGACAAAGTATATAAATACCTGAGCCAATATTTGAAGTGTGTCTAGGTTGGACAATGTTTTGTCAATTCTAGATATACCACAAAGAACAATAGCGAGCCAGCTATGAAAGAAGCAATGTAACCGGTTTTGTGTTATTTTAGTTTGGGGACTCCTCTGGAATGAGAATCCAGAGAAATAACTTTCTGACTCTAATATTAAATTCATCTATTTGCCAGTATTACATGCAAAAACACGAAGTTGGATTGGAGAAAGTTTTATCTTTCACACAGGAGTTTTGAAAAAAATAATTCCTTCAGAAGAATGAGTATAATTATTTACATGTGAAATTTTATCTACAAGAGACAGATAAATGAACCATTGTGAAAGAATTTGATCTCCAAGGTCTTTAGACAGTGGAGAGGAACAAAATAGCAAGGAAACCAGGGCTATGCCCTCAGTAGTACTATTGCCTTCCATGGCTATGCAGTGATGGAGACAAGAGCCCTCCTTCTACTCTAAGATCATCCTTTTGCCATTTATTTCCATTATTATGGAGGAAGTGAAGCATGATTTCAATGAATCTAGCTCACAGAATAGAGGGAAACAAAGTGAAAAAGGACATCAAGGCACATGGAAATATCTGGAAGCTCTGAGGGCCAGAGGAACTTAGTTAAAATCATTGATTTTTTTTTAACGAGGCAATATGAATGCAAAGTGTGTTAGTAGCTAGATATTCTTATGTCATGAATGTACATGAATGTATCCTTGACTAAGGTTTCTGAATTGCTTACGTTTATACTGTAAGTGAGACGATTTAGGTAATTATCATAATCAGGGCCACATTCTGGATTGCCTTTCAGTTTCCACTTCCAATTGCCTGTTCCTACCATGAGGCATGACAGTTGCAAGACTGGGAGATATGATTTTTTTTGTAGCTAGCTGCCCCTATTAATGAGATTAATCTACATTAGTCAGAAATTAAATATTAAATTAATCTATATTAGATAGAAATTGCACGCTTCCTTTGAAGCCCCCCTAGTGTGATGTTTCCAAAGCAGTGTTGGGATTTATGTAAATCACATACTCTCAGAATTTGTAGGACTTAATTTAATATGCCACACTCAGAAAAAGTTTCCTAAAATTATCACAGAAAGGCAAAACTCTAAACTGCTCAGGATTTTAGAAAGTCTGAGGACAGACTTATTTTTTTGGGGGGGGAGGTTATATCTACATGAATGTTAAAGTCATCCATAGAGTATAAATTTCCATAACTCTATTGTAATTTTCTCCTTCTGCTTCATAGTTTTTTTTTTCTGTTGTTTATCACTGACTGCCATGATCTACTGGTACATTAGGAGTCATTCAAGCTGGGGACACTCGCTCCTTTCAGATTTTGTATTATTCTCAGAGGGGGCTAAGGGACCGTCTAGCTTCCTGTGAATCATAGCCTTAAAGGTACTCAGGATCTTGATCTGGAGTCTGGGAACTCATCAGTGAAAATAATTGGACCTTCCTCATCTTGAGCTTTAGATTTGTAAAACAGAAACAACAGGCTAATAGGGCATAGCTCTTTAACCTGTTTGAGTGCTAAATTGAGTTTTAATTACAAGAAATACAGGACATGGCCTAGAATACTCTTGGTTCTCAACAATGGTAATCCGTGTTACACTCTATATTTTCAGTCTAAGGAATTCATGGAAATATGGCGGTGAGTGGCCCCTTTGCTTTGTAACTTTGGACTGCACTTTCCAAAATTCTGTTTTCAATTTTGTTCTTTCAGTTAATCGGACTAAAGATCATGTCATATGAACCAAGAAATAATGACAAATGTTTGAAGATTCCCTTGTCATACACTCATTGATCTGAAATTCCTTTGAAAAGGCTGACTACCCTGGTTATTTTGAGTATATCTAGGGACAAGAGCCCAGAGATTATGTGAAAGTGATTTTTTTTTCTGTAATGTAAATATTGTCTGGAAAAAAAAACAGCTGGAATGCATTTTTTCAGACTCTACCATTCATAATGGCTGGATACCAACTTCTTTTTTAAGTTTTGCTCCCTTTATGCTTGTCATGTTGTAGTAATTATACCCTCTCTTAGTGGACTTTCCTTAGACTGAACATAGATTCAGTTCCCCTCATCTCTGAATGTCAGACATGAAGAGAACTTTGTGCTTAATAGGCTTTCTTATTCTAATGGTCTATCATCTGTTTTATTTGTTTATTTATCTTTGTGCTTTAACAAATGTCCTCTTATGAAGTCTACACAGCCTCCTATGTAACGGTTATGTCCTAAAGTGTAGGAACTTTCCAGTTTGGACCAATGGTGCTGGGAAGTGCTGCTGTTGGAAAATCACTTTTCTTGTTTTACAAGATATGTCTATTAATGCAATCTGATAGAGCATTTGCCTTTTGGTGACAGTGTTACACTGCTGAATCATATTCAAGTTTTCATCCATTATTTCTTCCCTGGTGAATCACAGAACATTTGTCTTTATTAGCTTTCGCGGTATTGATTTCTGCCCTTTCCTTCTCCTATTGATATCAAACCACATTTTAATCATATCTATCAGACTTGATTCTAATGTCTTAACATAAAACAACAATCAAAGGGGGAATTTAAAAAAAATGAATCTAAGAAAACTGCGTTGGGTTCTATCACACTGTGAGGGCACTGGATTCTAAGGGTCTTTAACTTACACTGTGAGGATACTGAATTTTAAGGGCTCAATAAGTGATTGACATTAATTTTCATTTTCTCTGAAAATGGTTTCATAAATTTGAATTAGTAATAGCAATTGGTTGAGACTAATTTGCCATGAAAACTATGTGAGGTTTTCATGCTTATGAGATCTACAGAACAGGTTGCATTGTGCTTATCATGGACCATCATTTAAAAATGTCTGCTATGCCGAGGGCTCCATCCTCAGTGATTTTTGAATAAGATTTTTTTTCTTATGATGATTTAAAAACGTAACCCCAGGGGCAAGTTGAATATTTGTTTTCAGTCAGAAAAATGTTAAGATTACTTAACAGTTACAGAATAGGATATCTTTCAAGATATAAACAAGATATACATAAAATTTTAACAATTTCTCTTTAATTTGTGTTTAAAATAATTCCTTAGCTAATTAAAAAAAATGGTTGACTATAAGTTGAGTATTAGAAACTTTCAAAATTTTAGTTTTTAAGGGAAATATGTTTGAACCTTTTTCTAACTTTAGATAACTTAATTAGCTCTTAACCACCAACTTGCACTTTACATTTTAGAAACAAAAAGCATTAGAAAGATCCGTCACAGAATTACTACAAAGAATGATTAATTGCATCAGGTTTCTTTGACATATGACTTTGCTTTCCTTTTGGCCTCATTTATTTGTGGACTCTAACTGGGTGTTTTAGTCAGAGTAGCTATAGACAATTCATTATTCCTTTTAAGGGAAGAGATTCAATGTGACAACCCTTTATTTTTCAACTACCACGCAGGGTGTCCTTGTTGTTTTTAATAATAGCCTCTTGTTGAAAGTGACTGTACAAGCTGGCATCACCTAAAAAGAAGTTTGGTTCTCTCTACTCCAGTTGGGAAGATTGTTCCAATAAAAAAAAAACAAAAAAACCAAAGACCCTAGTTTAATTTAGTTCTCTATTTTGATATTAGAATTCACAGAACTCGACAGGAGCCCCAGGTGGACTCAGCTCCATCCAGAGGAGCTACCCTGGCACATCCCCGGGAAAACTGGACCAGTCTCATAAAGCTGCTGCAGCACCAACAGAAACAGGATGTGAAGTCTCTTTCTTTGGAGTAGAATTTACTGTGCAACTTAAACTCTGGACCCGTTTAACGGTCCCCACAGCAGAGTTTCTAGGCCAACAACTAAATCAGCAGCAGCGCTCAGCATTTGCAGACAAGCCTTATGATTTACAAAATTTAATAAGCTGGGCTCTCCTGACATTTTCCCCTGCCCCCAAGTTTCAAAATTTTAAATCGCTGCCAAGGAGGCTGTCAAAGGAGCATGTACCCATTGGCATAATGAGACATTACTTAATTTTTTTTAACACACAAAAGCATATGAATATACTCCTTCTATTGTTAATTCATTATCAGTGAATAAATTCCAGAACATTCCTCTTGCTGAGATGGTAATACATGAATGCTTGCGAGATTTTGTATGGTTTTATGGAAGTGATATTTTGGGGTAGGTTTTTTTTGTTGTTTTTTGTTTTTGTTTGGTTTGGTTTTCCGAGACAGGGTTTCTCTGTAGCTTTGGAGTCTGTCCTGGTACTAGCTCTTGTAGACCAGGCTGGCCTCAAGCTCACAGAGATCCGTTTGCCTCTGCCTCCCTACTGCTGGGATTAAAAGTGTGTGCCACCACCGCCCGGCTTGGGGTAGTATGTTTTAAAGTGTCTACCAATCTGAGCACCTATGAAGGTCAGACGATTCGACTGTTTCTCTACATGTACACTGACATGTCAAGCTGAGTTTTACCTTAAGTCCCAGCCCTTTGTCACTAATTGGAAGTTTATTTTGTGCATCGGGGTGAGGGGGCATACAATGCTTTGTGTTGACGTCTTTGGTTTTTCTTTTTCCTTAACAAATCTCAGCTCGTTCACTTTGCCTAAGAGGATGTTCAGTTTTACCAGCCTGAATTGCGACGCTATATGGCTCTTCAGGAAAAAATTTATTTTCAAATAAGGAAAACAAAGAGGCACTGTGGAGATTTAGTTTTGTAAACTCTCTCATCATCTGTGACTTGGTGGACACTGCTATTCTGACTTGTCCATCATGTTTCACTGCTAAGCAAAAGGCCTTCAAAAAACCACAGGCTGACCTATAAGACTCCCTGCCTGGTTGATAGTCTCTTAAGAACAGACACACTTGGTTTTCCATATTTAACATGAAGTTAAATGACACCATTCATCAACTGTGAGTTGGAAGGAACTCTGAGGTCACACTAGAATACTCTTCCTGTAAAGATTATGTACAAAAATGTAGCGTTTCTTCCATTGTTTTATGCTTATTCATCCTTCCTCTTAAGTATAAATTTCCTTGTACCAAAATAGACACATACTACAAATCTTGAAGCCAGTGTCTTCTGCATCCTGTTTCCTGTCTCACATTGTTCTTGTATCCTTCATTTCTCCCAACCAACATCCTGTTTTTCCACTGCATTATTCAAGTTCATGTAAATTAGTTCTCCAGTCTTGTATTTTTCTTCAACTCAGTCTTAGAGGAATAGTGTATTTATTACCAATGTATACATTTCACTCTCTTTAGGAAGACTGGCTTAAAGTATAATTATAAATGTGAGAAAAACAGCTATTTTCTATTACCATTACCGACCTGCTCCGTTTTCTTTCCATTGCAGGGAGTTTTCATGGGTGCATGGCAAAACAATTTGCAATCACCTGAGTATATTCCACTCTGCTTCTGTCATCCTGAGTGATGAATGTATTTATTCTTCAGCTCAGAATTAATATATCCATACCTCCATCTATATATGCACCCGTACCTTGTCTGTATGCCTGGACCAATGATAAGCAACAGCTAAAGGGAACAGGTTGAAAATACTTTTATGAGATGAATGAAGAATTGTTTTTTGTTCACATTTGAACATTTAAGGCCTGGGGTAAGACAGCTCTTAAGGTCAAGCAGAAAGGAAGATTTTCCTCTCCTAAGCATTTATCAACAGTCATTGGAAGAGCAGTCGGTGTGAGCATAATTTAATTTGTTTTCTTTCTGAAAAGAATGCCTCTTTGACATCACGTCACAACTTGTGCTTCAGCTGAAGATTTTTCAGGTGGACTGCTTTTCTGCATTGATTTCCCTTTATTATTTTAGTCACAGCTTCAAATCTCTCTCTCTTTTTTAATGTGTCTAGAAACAAAGAAAAAGTTGCGCTAAACTCTTGCATTCACCTGGCATCCTCCTTCCACCCTGGTAACAATGACCAGCTGGTACTCTGCAGATGGCAGGCAGCCCTGGTCCAGGAGCTGCTGATTGTTAAATCACTCCTGGGGAGACTATGGTCACTTCAACTAGACTGAGGCATGGTTCTCCCAGGGTTAAGCTCGAGCCTTGACGGGCCCAACTGAGAAAGGCCAGGTACATTGGAGAGTGTCTGTGGCCAGCAGGGGCTGCTGCAGAGCAACAGGAGTTAGGCTGTTGATCCAAAGTAGAACCTGGAAGAATGTCAGATGTGTTGAGGCAAGACATTTGAAAAATGGGAAATGACTGGCAATAATGAAATGACTACAACGGAAACCAGTCAGGAAAAGGCAATAAGCTTTAAAACATCTTGCATTGAGCTTTCTGTTGAGATGCAAATGCAGATTGTGTGTGTGTGTGTGTGTGTTTGTGTGTGTATGCATGAGTGTGTGCGTGCATGTGCGTGTGTGTATAGCATCAAGAAAGAGAAAGTGCAATACTGGAGAACAAGAGAAAAACATGCTGCGAAATGTTGATAATCAAAAATACTTTTGGAAGTCTAAGAGCTGTTAAAAACATGGAAAAATAAACCCCCTGCCTTAACCTTGATTCCTTTTTCTGAAGATAAACCCCACCACTTGAAGACATTACAATTCATTGTTTCCATTTATCATTTAAGAAAATTTGCTTAAGCAATTATACAATTTTCTCACAGTTTAACTTTAAAGGAAATATTTCTTTGAATTGTGGCGCTTTAACACTATCTGGTAGGTATGCACATGGAAAACTTAAGTTCACATTTCCTGAAGAGAGTTCTTATATGGAGTGTATAGACTCATGGTGGCCTAGCCTTTGGAAGTTATGTGAACTCCATTTTCTAAGGTTGAGGTATTTCTACTGTGCCCTGTATCTTGATGCAGTCTCTTTAACCCCAGAATATCCCAGAAAAAGTGATATGGAGGGAAAAGAAACCCATGGAAAGATCTCTATTGATCACGTGTTATACAACTCTGAGGTAATAACTAATCCCTACCTTAGAATTAACTTTTGAAAACTGCATTTATTTTGTATGTGTGTGCCACAGTACACATAAAGAGAGATCAGAGGGCAACTTGGTTCTCTCCTTCTATCGCGTGTGGATTGAACTCACATTGTCAGACTTGGTGACAAGTCACTTCACGTGCTAAGACATCTCTTCAGCCCTGTATTTTTAAGTTTTACATGCAACTCAGATGAGCCTTATTTATTTAACAAGAACCAAAGTAAATTCATTTCTTCTGACAATAAAGCAAACAAAGGAAAAGTATACATAAAATGTATTCTCAAGAGCATCATGGTAGAATTCCACAGAGACAATGAGGCTTTAATAAAAATGCATTTGCTCTACCAAGCAGTTCAGAAATATCAGCTAAAATGCCCTGCTAAGTGAAGGAAAGAAATGGGAAAAGCTGTTGAGTTTAGCTTCATATAAATACTGCAAGCACTTATGTATGCATTGGATTCTGTGATATCTAATTTAAACCATTATTGATTAGAATTCTTTCAAGATGACATTCTGCACCTTGAAAGTAGTCCAGAAAGTCTTTATGAAATGATACGTTATCATTCCTCCCAGGTATGAACAGGGATTAGTTGAAAAAAAAAACTAGCTGAAAGCTAATGCATGAGTGAATCAGGTTATAAAATTGATAGCATCTATGAAAATCTTCAAGAATTGAGTTCACTTTAACAGAAATGTATTTAGCATCTACTAGGTGCCAGGTACTATATTAGAAATTAAGAATTATTAGAAGAATAAGACAATGTTACTTTCCCAAATGAAGTTAGAGACTCAGGGAGAAGATCAGTGAATTTTTTTTAAAAAATGGGAACAGTGTTATGAAAAAGATATTCCCATAGTGCTACACTCTTTTGGGAGTACTATGTGTGGGTGTTGAATATTAAACACTGGGAATCAAGAAGGCTTTCTTAAGGAACATCATATTTTAGTTGATTTTCAAGAATTAATAGCAGTTAACAAAAGAATAGGACTCAGGATTATCTGAACAGAATTATTTTGAGTAGCCCACCACTTTCAGAATCCATTTCATATATGAGTCTATGTTATTTTTTAGAAGCTTTGATTTTAATCCCTCTAAGGACAGCCTGAGTCTTCAAAGAGAAGAGTTTAATTATTCAACAAATACAGTCAAGGAATCTTACTGTTAAGGAAATAAGAAGGTGGACCACTTATACAGTCACAACAAGCCACTAATGGAATTGTTTATGTACCAGGCACATTTCTGGATACTGGGGCTAGACATTTGACTAAAGACTCCTACTCTCTGTCTGATGCCACATTATATGAGCTTAAACCAAATCTACCCATCAATCTACAGCTGTTTTACTTAATAACAATTTTTTTACAGGGTTGTTGAGGTGATGCAGTGAGCAAAGTCACTGGCTACCCAACATGATGACATGTTTCAAGCCCTGGGACCAACCCACATGGTGGAAGGAGAGAACCAACTCCACATATTCTCCTCTGAACTTTGCATGAACAATATTCCCACACAAATCAATGTAGAAAAATACATTTTTTACACTATAGAGCAATCCTGTAAGATGATAACTCTACCTTGGTTGGTCCTCTATAAGGCTGCTGGATGCACTTCTTACATTCATGACAGCAAATATGAGTAAAAGGACATAAGACTACCTTTCTGTTAGCTTGACTCTAACTTGATTTTGAGATTTGGGGATTATTATTATTATTATTACTGACTTTAAGTTGATTCCTGTTTCTGACATCTTACCTAATTTAATAGAAAAAAAATCAGTGAATAGTTGAGGTTACTGTGGGCTAAAATTATTTTATATACGGAATACCACTTTGGAGAGATTATAGTATAGTGGGAGGGGGTCATTTAATTTTTAATAAGTATTTAATTATATTTTGTTTTGTAATGCTAGAATACTAGTGTCTGGGTAATGGGCGAAGAAAAATAGATTTGTATTTTCTATTTTGGTGACAGTAAAGACCATGATGTCAGGATGTGAATATCTCAGGGATTTTTTTTCCATGTATATTTTAAGATGACAGTGTTTGAGTGAACTAAGAGAAGTGCATGAATGTGGAGGATAAACACATGCATGCATGTGCACACATACACACACATATAGTGAGAAGGCGAGAGAGAAGGAGGGGTAGTTTGGAGCAGTTTGTGTAGTTTACCCTAAAAAATCCTAAAGAAAATGTGTGAGTTAAGATAGAGAATGGAAAGTCTGGTAAACATGAGATTGTGAAGGCCTTGTAGGATCATAGTATATCTGGAGAATGTGACAGAAAGAGTCTTAAAACTGAGGATGATAGTTTCAGGTTTGGAATGTGATGGAATACACACAGCACAGAGAACCAGCTGGAAGGAGTCAAGAATAAATACAGGAAAACCAGTTAGGAACTAAGTATTGAGATACAGGGAGGGCAAGAGTGGTTTGGTCTAGTGTGGGAGTTCCAGGGATGAGGACAAATGAATGTAGGCCAGGGATATTCAGAAGTTAAGAGTCTCAAGGATTATAAATGGTTTAAAAATGGACGTATAGGAGATTACTCATACAGTTCTGAAATTTACACAATTACATTATTGAGAGAAGGGGCAATACAGGAAAATCAGAAGTTGAGAGGGGAACTTGAGTTCATTCTGGGACATTATGAAGTTCAAGAGCTTTTGTACTACTGAATATATTAAAGTAGGAAGTTGAATTTGTATTCTAGAGTTCAGAGGAGAGGAGTAGAGTGAATATACACACTAGAATTCATTATTGTATAGATGTTTAGACTGTATAGATGGGAATCATCACTAGAAGAAAAAGATAAACAGAAAAAGGCTAGGAAATGATATTAAAATTAGCCAAACAGCAGTCAAGTAAGGCAGGCTGGATCAGGGAGGAAGACACAGGATAAACAAATTTTGTAGAGAACAGAAAGTAATGTTGTCTTTCTTACTGGAGCCTGGGAAAGAGTTTCTGAAATGAAGTTATGATCACTCCTAAAAGTAATTCTTAACAGTTCAATAAGGTGAAAACTGAAAATGCCCATTGACTCTGGCCTAAGGTGAGTGACCACAAGGAGAACTAAGAAGCACTGTAGTAGTTTGGTGGGTGGAGGGCTTATTGGAGAGGGTTAGAGTAGCTGATGGCAAAATGGACATGATGAGGTCGGACCACTTTCCCGAAAAATATAACATTAAAGGGATGCTGAGGGGGTCCATAATAGTATGGACACAGAGAGATGCAATTCTGCAAAGCTTCTTAAATTGAAGGAGAGCTCGGGATGTTGCTAAAAATGAAAAGGATCCATTTGAGAGGGAAGAGATGAAGATATGCAAAAGACAAAGTAAAAACAACAGTTTAGAAGAAAAGGAAGGGTCCTAGGTAGGCAAGAAGGATGAAATACAATGCATGTGTAAGGTATTAATGTACAATAGAAAAGGGGATCCTTCTCTTTGATACAGACTGGAATGCAGGTGACAAAAGAGAGCACATTCCTGAGTGGTACCTCTTTTTTCCTTCAGGAGATAGGAGTGGAGACAGTTCACTCAAGTTGGAATGGAAGCTGTTGATAGTGTGTGGGGAGCCGCGCCCGCTATTTGCCATTACAAGATGGCGCCCATATCCTGTGTTCCCGAGTAATAAACA
>JAQHUG010000252.1:2403085-2489497 GCA_028555095.1 Dicrostonyx torquatus | reverse complement strand
GACATAAGCTGGACCATGATCTCTTTTTATTTGTGCATGTTACACTTCTCTGTATTCCAAGTACCTAGTTCAGCACTGAATATGAGTAGTTACACAATAAAATATTTATTTCTGGTTACGTGAATGCTTAAGGAAATGTTTGACTCATTTCTGTCTTTTCTTTTTCATGTTTTAGTCTGTTTCTAAGGCAGAGAATTTTCTCACTTAAGCTGGGAATATGACCATGATGTCTACAAACAACAAATGGTACAAGATGGTTAATACGGCATGTGTAAATAATTTATGAATTAAAATATCTTTTGGGTATTCATTATTCAAGTCATATGTTCGCATTGTCTAATTCTCCTTGATATTGTTTGGTTTTTCTCTTTGGTGCTATTTCTGAAGTTAAAGTATTTACTGATTAATAAAAGGAGAGAGAAGAGGAGGCATCTGCTATGGTTTGGCTAAGGCTACCTCAAAGGTCCATGTGCACAAGGTTCCCAGGTTAGAAGTATTAAGAAATACTGTGGAACAACAAGAGGTGAGGCTCTACTAGCAATTTGTAAGGTCCCTGGAGTCATGCTCTTGAAAGGGATATTGAGATCCTGTCTGTCTCTTCTATCTGCTTCTCAGTTCATAATACTACCAGTGACTTCAACATAAGCTTCTACCATTGCCAGTTGCCATCCTCATCAGTGACTAAATCTATGGGCTACCTCATGCAACATGTGAATGTCCAAACTGGGAGGTAAGTAACCTTATTTTTAGTGTAAGTTAACAGGTGCTTCATTGAATCAGTGTAAGGCAGACTAATGCAGTTATCATTTGATCTTATTTTAATTTTTGACTTTATATGTGACTTTTTGGAAATGTATAAGCTGTGAGATGAAGCCCTGTTGGCTGTACAATGGATAAGATTCCACGTGGCCACATTTTTCTCCACAGAGTGTTGTGGAGATATATATGGTTTTTTTTGCCTATATATATATATATATAGATATATATATTAGATATATATGGTTTTTTGATAGAATTATTCAACATTATGTGTGTATACACACAGACATTTTAGCTTTTTCTCAGCTGTATATATAGTTACTATTTGACTGACTATATAAACATGATCATAGTAATTATGATACCTATTCTTTTGTGTTTTGTAATGGCCAAGCATTGGGCTAAAAGGATGACATACTTTATCATTTGCTTACAAAGTATGTTAATTGTTTTGTCATCTTGATTGCTTCCCATCACTCCTCCTTCCTCCATCCCTCCCTCCTTTCCTTCCTTTATTTTTGTTCTCTCTCTCTCTCTCTCTCTCTCTCTCTCTCCATCTGCTCATTCAATTCAGTGTAGAAACAGACAACTGAAGATGTTATTCCTCATTTTCTACCTTGTTTGAAAAATCTTTTGTTGTTTACTAATGTATATGTCTGGCCTTCAGAACCATAAGCCTCCAGGGCTTCTCGTATCCAGCTATCATCAATCCGAGGGGTCACTGGGATTACATAATGGAGTATGCATATTCTGCAGGTCTGCATTCAGGTCCATCTCTCCAGTGCTCTCATTTTTTTTTGAATCTATCCCACCCTCTAAGGTGAATTTTTATGTATCACTTTAATGAATCTTCTAGTTTTAGGGTCACTAATGATTTCTATGTTACTGTGGCCCATGGCCAATACTCAATTCTGCACTCAACTCATTCAACCATTCTTTGTCATGTGACAGTAGACTGTACCTCTTTATTAAAAATACACTTTTTTGGGGGGCTCTAGCATTCTACCCTCATGTTTTCTTTTTTCCATTATATTTACTTTCTTAATAAATACAGGAATCTCTCAAACTCAGGTACCGGAACTCTTTTATATTTTAACATATTCCTATAGGGATACCACTCCATTATCATAGCTTAAATATACTTATACCCTGATTAAATCAAACTGTTTTGATCCATCCTTGACTTTTTTTCTGAGTGCATACTAATACCTCAATATACTGAGTATGTGATCTACTCAATATTCTCACATAAGTACCCAATTGATATATGTAAATTAAACCTACCCTCCCTACTATTTGTTAGATGTTTTTACTCTTTGGTAAATGAGTGAATAGTGCCTCCATTTACTCAAAGATTTAAACCCAAATCATGCAATTCCTTCTTAATTCTTAAAACTTATAACCAACTAGAAGCTATATTGTATTTACTTTAAATTCATCATGGCTTTAGCCACTTCACTTACTTCTATGTGCCACCTACATATTTCATGCCCCACATCTCTTGCCTATGCGACTCCTATGGCCTTTACATAGCTATTCTATACCTTCTGTTGGTCTGTGAAAATTATCCAGTGCATGGGAAACAAAATGTCTTTGAAAACACAACTGGAACAGTTCTCTACCTAACAATGTTGCCTTGCCTCCTAGTACAGAGTCAACCCAACTCCTCCTGGTGTACAGATTCCTATATACGTTAATTCCTGGCTCCTTTAAAGTCATGAGTCACTGAAGAGCAAACTCACTGATCGTGACTTTTCTACAATCTCACCTGGTCATTCCAGTCCTGAAGTCTTTCATTTGCTTACTTTATGACCCTTTGTCTTAGTCACTTTATTATTATTATAACAAACTACCTGAGATAATAATTTTTGAAAGAATAAGGTGTATTTGGGATCACAGTTTTTAAGGTTTTGGTTCATGCTCAACAAAGGCTACTGCTTTCAGGGAGACAGCAAATTGTAGAGGGAGCACACGTCTAGCAACCTCACTCATCTCATGTCTATGAAATGAAAGAAAAAAGGAAGAATCCAGGGTCTTACATGACCCTCAGATCCCTCTGCTTTTAATCTACTGTTTTAGTCTTATTCATAAACTGACATCCGTAATCTAAATGACCCTCAAACTGCCTGTAAGTCTTATCTCTTAAAGGTTCAGCACCACAGTGTCTTTAACACACACGCATTTGGGGGACATTTAAAATCCAATCATAGCCGTCTTCTTCAGAGACTTACTCTTGGTTAATCACTATCAGCATTCATAGAACTATCTCCACTGAAATAATTATTACTATCCATGATTTTATTTCATTATAATATTTTATTATAAGCTACATGATAGTAGATTTTTATTATCTATAATCATGTTAGATATATGGAAGTAAAAAATTAACACACATTTTTGGGATGAAGAGAAGACTAAGTATTAGGAGCACTTGTTGCTTTCGCAGAGGACCTGGATTTGCTTCCTAACACCCACAGAGTAGCTCACAATCGTTCATTACGTCCAGAGAATATGATGCTCCTCTGACCTGTTCATATAACAGTTGTGTACATGGTGCAAGATAATACATATGTGCAAAACACACACATATATAAAATAAAAAAATGTTGTTTGATTAAACATTGTCAGGAACACACAACAAGGAAATGGTACAGTGTGGATTCAGAGATTGACCTACTCTTAGAACTTGTAGCTATTCTATTATATTTTTCCCCATTTGATGTCACACTTCAATCAACATACAATTGTTCTTGAAAATTTAAGACCCTACAATTCCCATAGATACTTCGTTAAATTGTCAGAGTGTATGTATGGACACTCACAGTGCTGCCTTTCTAGGATGCTTTAAAAGTTTACACACATATCCACTCCACAGCTTCAGTTTTCCTGAGGGAAGATTTAAAGAAAAGAAAAACACCTTTCAAAAAACATCAATGCAAAAGATTATTTTTTCTTAAGAGACAATCAATGACACATCACTGACAATCTGGTAAATGTATAGGTCTTAAGAAGTTCAGGTCATAAAGTGAAAGTGATAGAGCCAGATGACTTTTATCTCTTTGATTCCAGGTTCAAGTTTAGCATAAGCCTGGAGCAGGGCTTATACCCTCATGCTGTTACAAGAGGAGCTATTGACCTGGGCATTAGAGAGGACCTAATGTAGATATCGAAGTCAGGTTTTACTGATTGCTAGCACAAAAAATTTCCTTATGGTAGACCTGACAACTGCCTTTTAAAGACACATAAGAAATGCTTAATTTTCTTAATTTTTAAATTTATTTAAATTTTTAAAATTATGACTTCATTCCTGTTTACTTCCTCTTTCAGGAATGACTTGGGTGTGAGAGAACACATGCTGTGTATTGACTATAGTATGACTGTCAAGGTTTCTATGAAAATCAATAAACTAAGCTTTTATCATAGTGGTAAGAGATGGGTCCCCTGCATCATTGTTTTTTTCTTTCCAGGAGACATCATGTTAGGATCTATGGAACTCTAGTTCTCTCACTCTTGGTCCTTGTAGACCTGACCTAGTATAATTACTTAACTTTGTGAATGTCTAAATTGAGGATTATCCTGGCTCCTTTCTCATGAAACCCTGGTGAAAGCTAGAGGAGAAAAATGCTGAAGATGCTGTTGGATGTTCTGGAGATGCCAGTTACCACATATTCACCTAACCCCATTCCAGGCTTTGTCTTCACTGCTGACACTGGTACTGTTGACATTTTGGATAGGATAACTCCGTGTTGTAGGATAGTGTGATGTAGATTTAGGAGGCTTAGGAGAATTACTAGCCTCTACTCATTAGGTGTCAGTAGCAACTACCTCCCTGTTGTCTGTCACTGCAATGACAAAACGTATCTTCAGACATTGCCTATATCTCACTTGGGAGGAAGAGAATCACAATATATCAGAAGCCACTGTATTAGACTAACATATTTATTACATTTCATTTTCATGCCTGGCTCAAGAGATGGGTGATAATGTTATTCAGTTTTTAAACTGAGGGAAGAAGACTGTGGGGACATTAAATATTTCCTGTGACATAGTTGAGGGCTGAGCTGTTACTAGAGTCTAAGCATGCCTGACCGGACAACAATGCTTTGAAGGTGTGCACGTTGCATTGACATGAATTTTTAGATTGTCCTTTGTGATGTTTCTAGTTTGTTCTTGCACAAAACGCCAAGAAATCAACATTTTATCCAACTCCTTCTGCTCTCTAACTCAAAAGACTCTTCTGACTTTATAGACTATTTTCCTCTTTTCTTTACAACTTGTTACCATTTTCCACTTTTGCTTCAAAGAATGATAATGTATCTTGCTGTTGAAATCCTAACTGACGATTGCGACTTCCAACCCCTAGAAAATATCATTTGCACACTCAGCTTGACATTAAAACAAAAGTTTCAGCTCTGAAGCTGTCAACAGATACAATCTGCACTGTTGCTTCCTGTCTTTGAGAGTCGCATTGAGCTTGCCTTTGCTCAACATTTATTACAAGCTTCACTGAGAAGAATGAATTCATAAGTATTGTCTAAAAATGTATAGTGTTGATGTTGGCTGAGCAAGGCACTGATCTATGAGTATAGCAGAGTGCTATTAGAAGTTATTTTATTGCTATGTTTCTTTAGCAATGTGGTAGTATTTGGTTTCTAGCCTATTCTCCTGCAGCAGAGGGGAACAGATACAAAGGCTTACAAATGGACAGTGTGCAAAGAATGAGAAACCTTGGAACATTTAGTCATAAATGGAATTTTTTAAAATCAAATCCCTATCTTCAGGTCTCAGGGAACGCTGTGGAAGAGGAGACAGAAAGATTGTAAGAGCCAAAGGGCATAGAGGACACCAATAAAACAAAGTCTTTTAAATACAACATGACTGATGTACATATGAACTCACAGAGACTGGCAGCATTGGTAGAGCCTCTGGGACTGCCCTGGACAACAACTCATAAAGAGGGATCCCAGCCCTGGCACTCGGGTTTTTGTTTAATAACCCATAGTTTCTAGAAACAATGTTTTTTGAGCCCTGCGGGCATTTCCTTTTAAACTACTATTTTAAGAACTTTAAGTTCCATTTTAAAATATGGATACAAGATGGTAGATTTCCATATAGAAATTTTTATACTCTTTGTTGTGGATAATCCTCCTCCTCCCCTCATTTCTTCTCTCTTCCTTTCATTCTTTGCTGAAAACCTTTTGCTCTCAGTATTTCCCCCTCTATTTTAATATTACTCTATGTTTTACTGTCTCTAATCCTTTATGACATAACCTCTCAATGGCCTCTTTCCTGGCCTCTATAGAAATTCCAAGGTTAACATATAAAAGCAAAGATTTAAAGCTGGATCCACTTATGAAGGAGAATGTTGCCTCACTCAATATAATTTTTCATGTTCCATTTACCTGTAAATTTCATTTCATTTTTCTTTACAGCTTAATAAAGTTCCTTTGTTATGTATACATACCACATATTCATTGACTTTTCATCATTTATGGACATCCAGATATTTCCATTTTTTATTTTGTGAATAGGATGACAGTGAACATGGATGAACAAGGACCTCTGCAGTACAATACAAAGTTTTTTGGGTAGATAGATGCCCAGGAGTGGGACAGATGGGTCATTTTACATATAGCTCTCTCTCTCTCTCTCTCTTTTGTTCTTTGAGGTATCTTCACATTGATTTCCATAATGAATGCATCAGTTTGCACTCTCAACAACAGTAAAAAAAAGAAAGAAAGAAAAAGAAAAGAAAGAAAGAAAAATCCCTCTTTCCCCACTTTCTCACTAACATTTATTGTCATTTGATTTCTTGGTGCATTCTGACCAGTGTGAGGTGGAATGTCATAGTAGTTTTAATTTGCATTTCCCTGTTGATAGTTTATGTTGAACCCTTTAGAAAGTGTTTACTAGTCACCTGTATTTCTTCTTTTCAGCATTCCCTCCAGGTCTATAGCTATTTTTTAATTGAGTCTTCCTCTCTTTCTGTATCCTATATATTAATCCTTTGTCAGATGTAGAGCTGAGAAATGTTTTCTCACATTCTCAGTGTTGACTCAACTGACAGATTGTTTTCTTTTCTCCTTGCTACAAAGTAGCTATTTAATTTCATGAAGTCCCATTTTACCAGTTGTTGACCCAATTTCTCCAGCAACCAGAGTCCTATTTAAAAATGCTTCACCTGTGCCTGTATGTTGTAGTGTACCCCCAACCTTTTTGTTTAGGAATTTGAGAGTTTCATGTTTCATGCTGAGGTATTTTATACACATTGATTGCTTTAGGTCCAGGCAAAGAGATAAGGTTCATCCAAATTTCTTTCTTCTTCATATGAACACCCTATTTTCCCAAGGTGTATTTCCTTGGGTTTGTTTTTGATGCGTTTATAGAAAAAAGCAAGTATTTGCAATTGTGTTTCCTTGTATATTATTCGTCAACGTGTTTGCTTTTGAGTGAATACTATGGTTCTGTAGTATAATGAGATCTTGTTTGTTAATGCCTCCAACATTACTATTTTCACTCAGGATTGCTTTTTTGTTTTCATAATAATTTTCTGGCTTTAACAACTTCTATGAAGACTGGCATGGGGATTTTTATCGGGATTTAATTGATTTAGTAGGATGCCATTTTTACAATATTAATTTTACCAACCAATGAACACAAGACATCCTTCAATCTTTTAGTGTCTATTTTTTTTCATTGATTTGAAATTCTCAGTATAGAGGTCCTTCATCTTCTTGGATAGGCTTATGCTAAGGTATGTTCTTTTTAGATTATTGTGTTTGGGATTGTTTCTTCAATTTCTTTCTCAGTGTGTTTGTCATTAATATACAGGAAGACTATTGATTTTGTATGTTAATTCTGTATTTTATTTCTTTGTTAAAAATATTAGTTCTAGGAGTTTTATGGTGTGGGTTTTAGGTTCTTTTATATACCAACATATCATTGCAGACAGGGATGCTAGGATTTTTTTTCCTATCTGTTTTCCTTTCATGTGTTTTTCTTGTCTTCTGCTGTAAGAGTTCAAGCATTACATTGAATAGAAGGAGTAAATACATTGAACATCCCTGTCTTGTTCCTGATTTTTCACTGAATTCCTTTGAGATTTTTCTCCATTTGGGATTATATTGGCCATACATGTGTGGTGTAGGAGGGTTCTTTTGTATTTCTTTTCTTTCATTGGTTAATAAAGAAGACTGCCTGGCTTGTAAGATAGGACAAAGCCTTTAGGTAGGTGGAGTAGACAGAACAGAGTTTGGGGAAGAAAGGGAGTGTGAGAGACGCCATGATTCTCCGGCCAGAGATGGACACTGGTTAAACTCATGCCCATAAGCCACAACATGTGGTGATACACAGATTACTAATTATGGGTTAAAGTAAGATATAAGAGTTAGCCAAGCAAAGGCTAGAGATAATGGGCCAGACAATGTGTTAAATGAATACAGTTTATATGTAATTATTTTAGGGAATGCGACCTTGCGGCTGGGAGCTGGGAGCCAGGTGCTGGGAACACAACCCGCACCCCTATTACAACACATGTGTCATATAAAACCCTTATAATATTGAGGTTTGTTTCTTCCAGCCCTATTCTCTCTATGCAGGAATGTTGGAGTGTGCATTTTTTGAGATATTTATACGATTCTTGCCTTTAATTCCATATATATGATATATTAAATTATCCATTTGTGTGCTTTGTTAATCTTGGATAAACCAGGTTGACCATGATGAATATGTAAATATTCATAAATATGTTTTGATATGTATCTGTACTTGGTTTGCAAATATTTTGTTGAAAACTTTTGCTTTTCTGTTCATCAGGGATATTAGATATAGTTCTTTCTTTGCTGTATTTTCATCTGGTTTTGATGTTATAGTAATAGTGGTTTTGTAGAAAGTGAGGAAGTGCTGTTTTTATTTATATTTGAGAGGTAATTTGAAAGTGTTAGCCGTAGGTCTTATTTAAAGGTCTAATGGAATTCTATTGTGAATTCATGTAGATCTGGACTTTCATAGTAGGTATATTATTGAAAACAGGTTTTTCTTCATACCATATATTCTGATTGTAGTTTCCTCTCCCTGCAGTTCCTCTCAGGTCCTCCTTACCTCCACACCCATTCAAATCCACATTTTTATATCTCTCTCCCGTCTCATAAGAAAACAAACAATGTCTAAGAATAAAACAAGTCAAAATAAAATACAGAGTAGGACAAAACAAACAAACAAAACAAAAAGATAAAAAGAAATTTAAAAAAGCACAAGAAACAAATGCAGACACATATATATTCACATTCATACACGCAGAAACTTCATAAAAACAAAACATTGGAAACCATAATACATAAGTAAAAGATCTTTAATGTTAAAAAATTCCAGACAACGTATGATGAGACAAAATACCTCCAAAAATACTATTGAGTTCCTTTTGTGTTGACTATATACTGTTTGACATGGGGCCTGCCCTTAAGTATTATCTGTATATCGAGTAAGAATCTGTTGGAAAAAACGAATTTTTCCTGTTTGTATTATTATCATTCTAGATAGCTTTTTGGTTAAGGATGAAAGCTGTGTCCACTTCCCTTATTGGTGCTTGAGCTCCAGCTGGCACAGACTGTTCAGACCCAATTCATCCTTCCACAGTCTTTGAGTTCATCTGTGCATCCATCTTGTTGTAAATAAAAGAATTTTTTTCTTGTTATTCAGCCCCACTGGCTCTTATAATCTTTCTGTCTCCTCTACTGCAAAGTTCCCTGGTCTCTGAGAGGGGAAATTTGATGGAAACATTCTATTTAGGACTGAGTAATTCAAAGTCTCTAACTTTCTGTATACTCTCCAGTTTTGAGTCTCTATATTTGTTCTTGTCCACTGCAGGAAGGAACCTTTCTGATGATGTCTGAATAAGAAGACACTGATTTAAGGGTAGAGTAGAATGAGGAATCAACTTACTGCTTTTTTTTTTTTTTTTTTTTAGCAGAAGACTAGCATTTGGCTTTACCCTAGATCATTGGCCTATTTATTCTCAGGTTCTTGGCCACATGAGCATGTCTAAGATGGGTTTAATCTCATGGAGTTCATTTAAATCCAATCAGATAGTGGTTGGTTTCACCCACTACTTTTGTGCCACTATTGTACCAGTATATCATGTAAGTCGCCATTGCATATAGAAGACCTTGTAACTGGGTTAGCATTTACCTTTCTCCTCTGGTAACTTGCATAGGTACATGTGGCTTGGTGGAATCACAAACAGATGAAACCAAGGGGAGTTCTACTTTTGTCAAGGTTGTCCACATGTGCTAGACATCTGGAGACGGTACAACTCAGGGTGAAGTCAGGTAAGAGCTCTTTCTGGCTGCTGCCTGTGTGAACTGACCACTACATGGATAGCCTGTGGGAGAATCTGTATGGGAAACTTGGTGAAAGCAAAGATGTCTTATGTGCTCTAGGAAGGAGAAAGGTGAGACCCTTCCCTGGTAGCACAGCACAGCTGGTATGCTACCTTGCCTGCCTTTTGTGTGGATTCTGGGGATTTCAACACAGATCTTAAAGTTACAATTGAAAATCAATGTTAGGGGAAACCTACAGAGACAGTTGGACCAAGCTCGTGGAAAATCATGAAGACTAGACTGACAGCTGTAGAGTGTCCATGGCAATGAACTAGACCCTACATATGAGGGAGACAGTGGTGAATCTTGGACTATCTAAGAGGACCCTGGCAGTAGGGCCAGGATCTGTCTCTCCCTGGTGCATGAACTAGCTTATCGGAGCCCATTCCCTATGGTGAGATGCCGGAGATGGCAAAGCATAACCCCTCTCCACGTGTGGTTCCTAAGATGCAGAAAGCAGTTCCCTCCAGGCAACCCAGTGGCAGCTAAATTAGTGTTTTACTTGAGGGCTAAAAAGGAAACATCTATGTGCTTTGAGGACCACTTCTATGGCACCTGCATACGCATTTGGCAATGTTACAGATGATTCTGGTTATAGCAGTTCTACTAGTGTATTTGCTCATGTTCTTTTTCCTCCTTCCACACTAGTGACTTCTGAAAATATGGATGTGCTGTATGATAATATGAGTCCTCCTGATCTGATGGAGCAGGCAGGCATTGAAGCTGTAAAGCAGGTAATGGGGAAAAATCAGGCTGATGAAAGAATTGTGGAAATTTGGGGAAAATGCAGAAATTGTTTTTTTACCTGATTATAAAAGCTGGCAAAAGAATTATACTGAAACAGAAAAGAACTTGGCTATGATGAATAAAGTTTTTGAGGAATTAGGATTTTTAGGGTTGACTGCCTATGGCCTTATAAATCAAAATTAGAATTGTGAGCAACAACAATGGGAAAGGTACGACAATGGAGTAAAACCCACTGAACTATGCTGCTGTAAACTGCAAGTAGTTAGTCTCTGAGGTGAAAGCCTCAAGTTGTTTTATGATTAACTCAGCTAAGAATTAAGAATATGGTGGCTGGCATGGGGCTTGGGAACTGGGAAGATGTCATGATGAATGATGATATTCTGATTTCAAAGAATCTTTATACTTCTTGTGAGCTGGTTTGCCCAAGTAATGATTAACCTGTGGCAAGAAGAAATAATCATTTTCCTTGTGTAAAATTTACAATAAAAGACTGAGGTTTGAAGCTCAGGACAGAAGAAGAAAAAGCAGCAACAGCACCAGCAGAAGAAGTAGTAGAAGAAGAACCTGCCCCACAGCTGATAGCCTGTCAGCTTGCATCAGCATACTGAGTTCATGTACTCATTTAGCCTTCCAGACATCCCAAATAAAGACCCACTTCTCTGATGAGGCTGGCCCCTGGCAGTGGGACACCATGTTCAGCCTTAGAGCAGGGAGGAGGGGATTGGTCCTGCCCCAACTTAATGTACCAGTCTTTGTTGATTTCCTATGGGAGCCTTTCCTTACTCATGGGAGGAGTGGATGGGAGGTGGGTTGGGGAGAGGTGAAGGGGGGCTGGAAGAGGAATGGGAGGGAGAATTATGGTTGGAATGTAAAACAAAATTTAAGAAATAAATAATTTTTTTTAAAAAACAAGTATTAGGGTTAAAATAATGAGGTCAAGAATGCTGAGGGAAAGTAAATAAGAAACACTCTTGCATCTAGGTATAAGACAGCTAGACTGAGTAGGTAAGAAAAATGAGAGGGTTCTGGGGGAAAAAAAAACCACAACAATGAAGCTGATCTCGGCGTGGCTCTGACTGGGATCCATACAGCAACAGACCAGACTGCAGGGAAAGCTAAGAAAGTCTCACCTGCTTCAGGAAGGAAGCCACCCCAGAACCATTTTAACAAAAGTTGAACATGGTACCTGAAGAAAGCTGCAGATCCCTTATGGTAGCTGTGTCCCATGACACGTTCCTTTGTGCCTGGATATATTTGGAACTGCAGTTGGGTTGTTTCCTGTAAATAAAAAATCAACACACCAGGATGCCAATGAAGGATCTTAATCTTTGGCCTAGTATAATATCACTTGCACTGTGGTTTGACAACTTCCTAGAATATGGTAAAAATTAGGTCTCATTCACCATGATTTGGGACAGAAAAAAAAAATAAAAGGGTCACTTTGCTTCATAAATATGCCATTGGCTCCAGAAAGGTTCTTAAAAAGATCTTCAGAATCTGTACACAGAACCCTGCCCTTCCTGGCGGAGCCCTCCACAAGTTTTTGGGAATATGCTGCTTAGCTTTGCTGACAGAACTGCACTTTGAAGAATAAACTTGTGCTTAAACTACCTGTGTTTTTTGACTGAATTCACACTTTCAAGGGCAGAGCAACATGTCCTCTGTGTCTACCGTAGCCATGCTTGTAGTGTGAGTGTCTTACCATTGCGTCATCTTTCCAGTCTCTGTTTCTGGAGAAGGGTCTCATGTAGCCTGAGTCACACCTAGATTTGCTAGGCATCTAAGAATGGCTTTGGACTCCTGATCTTTCTGCCTCTATTTTCCAAATGTTAGAATTAAATGGATGAACCTTTATACTCAGTTTGCTCCTGTGATATGAATTATTGGACAATTATATGAATGATATAAATATGAATTTAATGTACCCTTAATATTGATTAAATTTGATTATACATATGGCATATGCTATGGATTTCTCTCTATATGATTACCATACATAAAGTAACGTTTTTTTAACCATTAAGTATTTGTAACACATCCTGTTGCTGTTAAAAATAGTGTCATAAGGATGTCAGATGTGAGTGAGGTGGATCAACAAGCCATTATTCCTCTCATTTGTACTCATTTTTAATGATCAGCAATTGAGCTCAACTGTATTTTTGTGACACTTTCAATCTTCAGGACTGAGCGTGGAGCTGTTTATCCGTATCTCACTGGAGATATTAGCATTAACAAGCTTCCTCCTGCACTGCCTGGTGCCAACTGTGGGTCACATTGGTGTGAAGGCAGCTGCCCCATGGGGTTGGCCATGCCATCTCTATTTCCCAGACAGCAGCTGGCAGAGGGATCTCACCCTATTAACATCAATGTGACCCAAATGCCACCACTGTATTATGTCCTCAGGTTCAGGAAGGGAAGTGTGGCACTGTTAGCAGACTCCATGCATGTTACCCATAAACTATAGGAGGACCCTCCAGTGGCAGGTGAACAAAAGAAGTCATTAGCCTACCTCTTGTACATGTCTCATCAGCTGACATGGCTGCCCTCACTCTTCTGCATCAACATGAATAAATTCAGAGCCACTAACAAACTGAGTTTGGAGTGGGGAGTTTTCTTTTCTAGTGGTCCCCAGACATCTGCTGCAAAACAACTAGTGTTTATTCATTAAAACAATTACTTTGATTTTCAATCATGCCCATTCTGTGAGAGCCACTAATATTACTAATATTTTGTGTGCATGAGAATATTATATTCTCTTTTGTGTGGAAGCTCTCTCTGTTCTTGGTGAAGAAACTAAGTCGAAAGAACAAATATAATACCAAGGAGCTGTTCTTTGCAGAAAAATATATTATCGCGTTTCTAGTTATTGAAAAAATTGAAAGTAGTCTTGATTGTCTGAGCTTTGCGTATCAGTGATGAACAATTCTTACCTCCTGTAAGTCCTCTAGTTCTTTGTACCTTTCCTTTTAGATTAATTCCTGATTCATTTCTAAATTCTAGATGCATTACACGCTTTCCAGTAAAGCTTCTTCCTGCTTTAAACAAAAGATAAGTAAATTTGAGAAAGTGTATCAGTAGTCTTTAAATCTGTGGCAGTGTGATTTTGGAATAAACAGTGAGATTGCTAAGAGCTGGTTATTTGATTGGTTTTAAGTGAAAATAAAGGAGAGGAAAGTCCATGACTTAGACTTACTGGTTAGAAGAAACTAGATCGTTTGTTGGCATGAAAGTCCGAGTTGGACTGGGTTTGCATGGTCTAAAGAGACTCTGCTCTGGTCTGCGTGAATGTTGTTTCCTGATGCAAACAGATGAATCCTACGAGTAGTCTCACCATTTAGAAAGAGAAACTATTAAAATCACGTTTGGGGGTGGTCCCTGAAGGAAGTAGTGCTTTATTGTTACATTCAGGAAATGGATAATGCTGAAATAACACAAATGAATTCCACTGCATATAAATAAGCCAATTGAAAGTAATTTAGTAAAGAAAATATTCTATTGCTCAAAAATTTTTTTTGCAAATATTTGGTTTCATTGTAGCCTGTACCAGGCTTCCTTGGTTTAATGTTCTTTCTCTTTTTACATTCCCCTCTGGGTTTGAGTTCACTAAATTCAAAAATCATTGCCTTTCGAGAATTTATTGGTATTTAAAAGCCGATCCCAACCTCTTACAAATTGCCATTGTAGTCTGTGTAAGGTAATGGTCAATAAATAAGAGAGAAAAAAGAATACTAAAGCTAGATGGTAGGAGAAGAGAGGGGGTGCTTAGTACACTCTTTCTAAACAAACAAAAGGCATAATTGGAAAAATTCATTTTTATGTTTCCTTACATTAGATGAGACCGCTGAGTAAAACATTCACTGATGAATTACTCCTGTAATCTGTGCAGGAAAAACAGCTACTGGCAAATTAAAGAGTCCTGGAACAGAGCCATGAGAACTAAATGGCTAAAAATGAAAACAGGCAAACATTTGAGAGTATTCTACAGAATACAGATCTTTCAACACCTCCCCCTTTTCACTAGCTAATTCATCGTCATGGAAACCGAATTTATCAAAATGTTCCTGCTTAGTCCTGGTGACCCAGTGAGTAGACTCAGAGAGCAGGGGAAGGGAACTCAGGCTGAAGCAATTTTAACAAATGATACACAGCAGTGCAGAAATTGGTGAATTTTGAATGGCGACATTGTGTCAGCTGAACAGGTTCCCAAGTCCCAAAGGGTTCACTTTTCTATTGTTATGTTTTTTCAAGTCTGCCAAGCAGAGAAATCAAAAACCTCCTAGTGAGGGAGCACAGTTGACTGACCCCCAATGAATGTGGTTGATTTTAGGTTTGAGCTCACCTTCTCCCCTCAGCTTGTTATTACCTCCCCTCACTTGTCTAAGAGATGTCAAATCTAGAGCTGGGTGGTGTTCCTTTGGCTCATCCATGGGCCTCAGTGCTCCTCTGGCTAGTCTGAAGTTTCAAAGATGCAAAAATCCTTCACTCCTTATTGCAACTAAGTTCCCTTACCTGCAGCTGAAGGGAGGTGTTGGCAGCCAGAGTCTGAGGGACCTGGACAATGTTAAGCATCAGACAGGAATTAACCCTGCAATGCCCTGGCCTTTTTCTTATCAGGATAGTTACCTGAGGAATTCCCTAAGAAAAAGTTCCATTGCAACTATTTTTTAAAATGTTAGATTAATATCCATGTGCCTGCAGAAAAGGTTGATTATTTATTTATTTATTTTCCACTTTATTAGCAATTACAGAGTTGTCATGGAAACAACAAATCATGTTTCAGATGATGCTGGAACTTAAATGTCAGAATGTGAACAGGCAGGTGCCCTTCCCAATTTTTAGCCTTAATCAATGATGTCTCTCTCTTTGGTGATTTTGAGAACAGAATTACAGAGAACATCTCTAAACATTCATAAATAATAGCATGGAGCAACATCAGTTAAAAACTGAATATTTTGTCATTCATTCTTTAATAGGCACTTCCCTCTTTCCCTGAAGCTGGAACCTTTCATGTGATAAAGCAGACATAAGAAGTAAATCACTTAGTAAAAGAAATCCTCTCTAATTAGCAGTTTGCAATACACTAATGAAAAAAAAAACAAGACTAGGAATTCCTCTTTACTTGGTTTTTAATGTTTTATTGTAGAAAAGAAAAATCAAAGGTCTCCTTTGGAGAAGTATATTCAAGGTGAAATAACTGGTTGGGGGTTGGAGGCTTTGTGTGTGTTTCTTTTGATTCTGAGTGAGGGTGAGGGTGAGTTGGGGTTTTTTATCAGAGAAGCAACATGACCCATTTGTGTTTCCTGGCAGCCAGAAATAATTAATCTGCGTGGAGACTGCAGGCAAAATATCCATGTTTGCCTATGTGACTCTTTTGTGCTAAGCTGGGAAATGAAAACCTCTGGCCATCAGAGCAGCTCATGGTTAGAAAGAAAAAACTCAAACACTCAGACACTCTGGATTTGTTTGCTGATCTTTGTTTGAATACAGAATGTACTTCTCTTCTGAGATTCCATCATGTGTGTGTGCAGAGTTTTACATGTAGGATCTCTTTTTACTCTTCAGGGATGGTGAGGTCACTCAGCTTACTCCTTCATTATGTGAATATTTTTGTACTAGAGGACCTTTAGAGTGAGAACCAATTAAGCCTGCTCACTTTCATTCTTTCTTCCTTCTTTCCTACCTTCCTTTCTTCCTTCCTTCCTTTTTTCCTTCTTTTCTTCCTACCTTCCTTCCTTTCTTTTCCCAAGCTAGGGGATATTTTAGCACTTCCAATGAAAAATAATGGCATTGAGTATCTTTTTGGTAAGTAGCTAATTTTTATAGCATATTTGATGCATCATTAAAATGGACATTCACATTTTATATTACATGATATCTATTTCCCATCTAGCATCTCTTTCCTACCTTGTGTCTGTCTTTGTCTTTATTTGTGATCTATCTGTCTGGATATCTATCTACCTGCCTATTTAGCTATTATCTATCTATCTATCTATCTATCTATCTATCTATCTATCTATCTATCTATCATCTATCACCTATTACCATCTATTTGTCTGCTTATATCTATAACATATCTATCTTATATTGCTCCAGTTATTCATCTTTATAGTCATTAAAGGAAGGAAAAATTTACGGTTTTATGAAAATAAAAGTGATATGATTTAAGTGACTGTAATTGAACCCTACTTTTATAGACCATGACCTATTTTTTTCTCAATGATGCTTCATTTTTTAAGTTTAGATAAAGCATTTAGTATTTCTACAGATCTTGTTTCTTCATCTTTAAAATAAGAGAAGTTTCTGACCATTGCAAGTTATCAGGGGCACCTTCAAATGCCATTTGAGTCTTGAGGTACTCAGAATTCATTTTGGTGAATGAATAAATAGTCTTGATATTTTCTTTTGCAAATTGAACAGTGACAACACTTGGATTCCTTTGAAAGACAAAGGTGCTATGGAGGACAGTGTTTGCTTTGTGTCCTATAAAAATTCATCCCAAGAAACAGATAAAAAGTGAAATTTATACCATGTATGAGACCACAGATGATGGACAAAGTGGGACACTCCTTCTCCTACAACAACAACTACAACTACTACTACACATTTTGTGTATCTTTCTAAAATAGAAACTTTTAGTAGGAAGCAGAAAGTATCACTGTTTATTTTGCCAAGAAGCAGTAGGCAATTGGAGAGATATGATTCATGAGGGCAATTGTTTTGATTCTGAGGTCATAATTAGTAGAAGAACAAGGTTCTTGCATCCTACTCCTTAGTTCTTGCTGGCACGTGGCCCTCTCTGCAGAGCTGGAGCAAAGCAATTTATTCCTCCTTTAAAAAGGTGCCCAGAAAGGTCAAATACAGTTGTGAACTGTAAGGAATGATGCTTGTACCCTGTTCCTTCTTGCTCACTGCTGTGTGAAAGCCCACAGAGAAGAGAAGTTAACTTCTCATGACCCACAGCAAACTAGTGAAGAGGGAGCACATTCATATTTAACGTATACTTTCTTTCAACATTGGTTTTTATGTTATTCAGAAAATTAGCATTCTAAATTTAACTCAAGCTTATGAAAGACACATTTCTTCAAATACACTATGCTCTTCA
Source organism: Dicrostonyx torquatus (assembly GCA_028555095.1). Lineage (NCBI taxonomy): Eukaryota > Metazoa > Chordata > Mammalia > Rodentia > Cricetidae > Dicrostonyx > Dicrostonyx torquatus. The sequence continues at coordinate 2,471,512 of JAQHUG010000252.1, read as the reverse complement.
AAGGAAAATTGCACGCATAAGTCTCTCTCTCTCTCTCTCTCTCTCTCTCTCTCTCTCTCTCTCTCTCTCTCACACACACACACACACACGCACACATTGGATTCCAACAGATATTTGCCTGATTTATCAGGTCATATTTTATTAGAGCCACAATTAAAAATATTTTGGGATGGGAGACACTGTAAAATTACTCAAGGAATGGGATCAGGGTTAATGTCCAACTTGGGATGAATGGGTCCAATATCTTTCTGCACATTTTGGTCACCAAGATACACTGGTAGTCTGAGTAGTCTAGGCTTGGTCCAGTTAAGAGTTTACCTTGAAACTGTCATTTACATGTTAGACTTGACTCATTTCCCATATCCTGTTGCACACAGGCACTATTACTCTCTATGGAAATTTCCCCTCCATTTGTAGGTATCATTAGTAGGAGATGTGCAACCTACTTGCAGTCAGTTTATCTATAAAGTAGAAATCAAGCTCAAGTAAAAAATGACATATTGAGTCAAAGCTACAATTTTCTTGGGAAACTTAAATTTGTTTTTTGTAGCATTCTCTTAGATGCATGGATAGTCAAATAAATTTTAACACAGTAACATATCACTTTATCACTAGTCCCTCCCAAATGTGTACTAGAAAGCAACTTCCTGTCTCTTTATTTCTTTGTGTAGCTTGTCTTTTTAGATCAGAGATAACTGCATCAAGAATCAGCACTGAGACCTCAGCTCATTGCAGTCATCTTGTGAGTAGTCCATTGACAGTCAAGCATTGTGATGAATGGCATCTGTTGAGTAGGGATTGCTTATATTGGAACGTGATTAACCCATCTGTATTATTTTTAGCATACTTGTATCTTTTTTATAGCCAGATAAAGACACAGAGAAGGGCAGACTAAATCGACCAAAAGGTTAAAAGTCACACAAGCTGGTAGGAACCATTAAGCAAATAATATGAAGTAGGAAAAACAAAGACAGCAATCAGAAGACATGGGATGATGCACGACTGTGCGATTGTGTTGGGTAGACATTTACATGAAACTGGTTCCCTTGACAGATGAAATGCCTGTCTAAACTCTCTAGTTTCGCCTTCTCTTCCTACGGAGTGTCCCACTGGTGAAACACTCTCAGCACTAGCACTTCAGTTTCTTCTGCTTAGTTTCTACTTTTTTCTCTTTGTGAAATTTTTATTATTTACATGTTCCACTCTAGGAATTTCTTTAATTCCATTTACCTTTCTTTCAAATCACTGATTCTTTTCTGGCTGTGTCTCGAGTCTACAAATTAAGATATCAAAGTCATTTTCCATTTTTATCATACTGATCTTTATTTCTAGCACCTCTTTATTTTTTTGTAGACTCCCCATCTCTCTCCTTTTATGAATCATCTGTTCTTTTATCTTATCGTCCTTTCCAATTAGATCCTTCAGCTGATTAGACAGAACAAGTTTTCAGGCTTGCTGATTCCCAAGTCTTGTTCATGTTGTCCTGTCTCTTTAAGACTTTATTTTGAACATCTAGGATGCTTTCAAATGTGTCTTCTCATTGAAATTTTGACATGGCATATATCAGGTGAGAAGAATTTGATATCATTAGAAGATTTGTGTGAGGTTTTCTATTTATCTGGCTAACGGTTAAGCTGTATTTACAGTTGGCATTATCTCAGAAGCTAAAATTTTATTTTAGCTGTTGCCTTTATTTTCCTAGAAGGTTCCTACTTGAACACTATATGAGTACTGCAGTTCTTTATAGCTGCAATCTCCTTGCTATGCAAGATACCTATTGATATGTATATAGGGAGTGGGGAATCATGGCATAGTATGTGACTGTTGATTCCTCTCCATGAGCCTCTTTCCTTCCCACAGGCGTTTCTCACCTTTGTTATTCTTTATTGTTGTTTTGTTTTGTTTATCCTGTTTGTAGAAAATAGAAATTCTACAGGTCTAGAATTGGGTATTTTCCTGCCTCTAGGTCTGTTAGAACCTGGTAAATCTCAAGTGAATTAGGCCTCCGTGGCATATTTTACTTCATTGAAGCCTTGGTTAAGAAAAACAGAATGTTCCGTGTATTTCTCGTTACTCTGAAAGAAGTGAAGTTATGGTAGCTATGCAGGCAAAGCTCACAAAAAATGTAGAGGTTGCTTTGAGGCTATGTCTCCCAGGGATAACTTTCAGCAAACTCCTTCTTCAGCAATCTATCCACTGCCAGTTCCTGATGCTACTAAGGTCTCTGGTCCTAAGCTGAGTACCTATGAATGTCTCTTAAGTATTGGGTGTCAATTTTCACTGTAGTCTCAATCAATCAGAATATTTTACACACAAAAATAGCTTTTCCTTTGTTGTTTTCATTTCGTGAGACAGGATTTCTCTATATTGTTGATGATGGTCTCCATCTTGCCATCCTGCAGCCTCAGGCTAGTACTGGGATTACAGGTAAGTGCCACTACATCCGGCAAAGAGCTTTTGATTTTTAGTTGCTCAGCTTTCTCCCCTTATATTGATGGGAGCGATGACTTCCAGGCTTGTTACATGTTAGATTAGAAGGTGAAAATAAATTACTCTTAAAATGGCCCAAATCCCTAAATTTCTCTCCCCACTCTAAAATTTCATTCCTAATTACTTCTAGGGGACTGATTTCCTTTTCTCTTAAGATAGCCAGGTACAGCCCAACCTCTTATTAGACAGTGTCTTGTGTTTGCTCAGTCTGAGCTGAGACAAGTGATGTGGCTCATTTTAGTTCCTTTTTAGTGAAAGAGACAAGACTTTGGGACAGAGGTGATGAAAGAGAGAAATGCAAGCACACACACACATTTAATTTCTAATAGAAGACCGCTGAAATTTATGTGTGAGTGGGGTTTCGAAAAATGAAGACTACTCTAGAAATCGAAACATTCCAGTTTCATATACCTTTTGTAGAAACTGAATTCTAAATACATCACACATCTTTTTATTTAAAATAACAAAATTATAGCGCGATTTATTTTGCATTATTTATGAGCATTTTCTTCCTATATGTTGGTCTCAGTATTTTCAGATATGCAGTCATTTTAGGCACCTTTTCTGAATCTTCAGTTTTATGGGAATATAGGTCTATCCTCAGGTGTACTCTAGAGACAGTGTTTTCTTACAAGCAGGTTTCAAAATAAAGGTGTCGCCAGGTGTGGTGATGTACACCTGTAATCTTGGCATTTAGGAGGTGGAGGCAAGAGGTGGGCTACATCTTTCTAGGATTGCAAGGATTACAGAGTGATGCCTTGTGAAAACAAAGCAAAAAGTATCAAAAACAATGAGTTTGTTACATAAAGTCGGTCTGTGAAGCATTAATTATAACATTGGTAATTTTTTTAGCAATTTTTTTAGTAATGTGAAGTATTAATTAGTTATTGGCTACATTGAGGTACAGCCTGTAGTAAAGGCTCCATTGTTTCCTCTGTGTTTGTCTTAATCCTTATCCTGTATTAGCATCTCTTATTTGTGCTTGTTTTCATGAATTTACCTCTCTGTGCAGTAAAAAATGGGTGAAGTGAATTAAGCACCATCTCGAGTGTACAAAATACAAAGCACTTGGCTTTGAACTTACATGATCACTGCTCTGTAGAGGCTTCTTTTGAAGATGGCAAACGCAGCCCTGTGGAAAAGCAATATTTTGACTTCCCTTTTTTTTATTTATTAAGACACAAAGAAATCTTGAAAGACCAGTTTTCACAGGATCCTAGAAATATTTTTCTGTTTTATTTTTTTACTTTTGAAAAAATAAAATGTGTATAAAGAAAGATAATTAGGCGTGCAGGTGACTTGATGGTTTGCTAACAGAAATAAACCTGTTCATATAGGCTGTGTGTGAATGTCTAGGTGTGTGGCTGTAAACTGAGCTTTAGTCTGAGGGACCACTTCTAACAATGTGAAGTTAGGGGTTGCTAGCATTGGAGAGCAAGGCCATTTCTGCTCTATTCTGGGCAGTGTGAAGTTTTCCATGAACAATCCGATGTTTTTGCTTGGGTTGGGATCTGTCTATTGATGTGTTCATCTCTGAATCATCTCTAGAGGATGTGAGTACTTTGGGCATGAATGCTGTTTTCCCTTCTCATTTAATGGTTGAAGAAACTAATGTTCAGTGAAATGATGTGGACAAAGGCAGGGCAGTAAAATTGAGATCAGAGCTCACAGCGCTCCTGTTTGAAGCCTGTTGTTTCACCATTAGCCACCCCACCTTACTTGTGATGTTCCTGAATTTAGAATTAATTTCTTCTTCCTGGGAACCTCTGAGGCTCTTTATCTACATCTGTCTTTCACTACATCTCAATCTATAGATTATGTATCAGGTATGTATGTATGTTTTCTCTTCACTTCTCTGTGAGGACCTTGAAGACCGAGGATCCTATTCTTTAGTCTGCATGGAAATTGCCAACCCTAGCTCCTGAAGCTAATAAAATAGTTATCTCCGATATAGCATCTGTGTTGTTCGAGTAATTATTTATTGTATGTCATATGAATAAGAATTCACTGACATTATTACTACTAAGAAAGGGAAAAGCAGAGATGAGCTTTAGTGAGTGTCAGGGAAGGGATATTTACTAACATGTGACCAAATGCATCTTTGCCTTCTGTGTTTCTGGCATGAAATTTCTAGGCCCACAGTAAGAATTTCTTTGAGGGGGAATCCAAAACAATCATTTGCAGCAGTTAGAAGGGGAGGAATGTGTCCCAGAGCTCTGGGAGTCTTTGTATCAATTTTCAGCATGCATTGAGGAACTTTCAATTCAGCTAGCCCTTGATAGGCACATCTGTCTCAAACTTTTAACAGCACAAACCCCAAATAACCTAACATCCATCTTGTGCTGATCCCAACCCAATTCATACTTATCAGGTGAAAAACTGATAGCCCCACTGTGGTTGTCATCGGCTTCACTTCCAAACAGCCGGTCAGCACCTGACCTGTCTTCCTTCCCTGACAACGTGGTTTGAGGGACTCAGAGTTTAACCTATATTTTATGGCTGTACCTTCCTTATATTGGTAATAGAATAGGTTGGCTGAAAGACAGATTGTGAATGAGAAACTGTGTTGCTCCTAAACTGTGAACCTGGCTTTATACTCTCAAAAAATATCAAGTCTGAAAAATGACTTCTGTTGTCGTGGTTTGGGGTAACTGCAGATTCTGATGATTTTCATCTTATGTTTGACATAACACCAGTTGTGGAAGCAGAGAAAAGTAGTGTAAGTTCTGTCTCCACTATCTGCCCTTATGTGTCAAACCCAATGATTAGTTCTAGATTAAAGTCGCAGTGCCCTTGCTGCTTTCAGTTCTCTCTTTCCCCATTTTAAAAATAATGATCCTAGGTTACATTTATTTTTGTTATTATCACATCCTGTGGGCTCAATATATTTGATTCTAGCAGGTAGCCCAGTGAATTAGATATCATAACACAGATGGTAAATATCTCGCTGGTGTCACCAAAGCTTAGGGAGTAGAGAATGTTTGAAATATGGTAATGGAAGAAGAGCTCCAATTCAGTAGGAACAGATTTTGTTTATTGAAAAAAAGTCACAATAATCTTCTGCATCAATATCATTTATGCCTGCTGAGAAATCCAAAATCCTAAGAGGAGAATTTTCTGGAGATCATTGGAGTGTGAAGGAAAGGGGAAAGAGCAGATGTAATAATCCTGTGAAGATGTACAAAAAAATAACTTGGCTCTAAAGAAGGCATAAACGATTTATTTGTAATTTAGGTCATGGACAGGTAGAATATATATTTAAAAAATGCATTTTAAAAAAAATGAGAGAAAACTGGGAACTGTTTAATGGAGTTCTTATTCACTCAATAGGGCAATATCTGACTAGGGCTTTACCTGCTGTCCTAAATATATCTCCCAGAATTATTAAAATCTACGGGCAATGATGCTTCTTCTGTAGTTGTATTTGAATAAGAAAGATGATTTTTGATAAAATGGAAATTGTAATCTAGTTGGCAAGGGTGTGGCTGTGTCTTTTCAGTATATGCAATAGCGAGGAAAGACACAGGTAGGCATGGTCATCATGATATCTAGGTTCTGGAGAAATGGATTTCTGAATATTCAGAACGATTTCATGGCAAGATCAGATGTCTCCAGAGATTCCAAGAGAGGCTCATCATATTCAGTGGGGACTGAACCTAGTGCATACGGCTCTGAGTAGCGAGAAGCTGGTGGAAACCATATTTATTTAATTTAGGAAACAACGCTTTAACTTTTGAAACTGTCCAAAGATTTAAATGGACTGGTATGGGAAGTAGAGAGTCATTCATCACAGGCTTTAGCCAAGCAAAAACTAGATGAATTCCTACCTAAATATTCCAGAGAAGAGCTGAGTGTCAGATGAATAACGGACTGGATGACTTATTCTTTTCAATACTTATTGACAAAAGCATTTATGACAGCACAGATTCTGTCATTTAACACTGCAGTGGTTAAAGCCATTCCCCTAATATTTTTTTTTGTAAATTGTCCTTCAGATTCTGTGCCGCCACTCTAGTAATTACAACAATTGCCAGTGAAAGCTTCTGGTTGCTCTCCTATTCCAAAAGATATATATTTAGTTTCCCCTGACTCAACACTTCTCCGTCTAATGGGACATACCCCCGACAGAGCATTGGTATAGCTCTGTGTGGCTATCAGCACTTAAACAAGGTGGGAATGTGCTTTCCAGCTACACATCTCAACTCTGGAGGTCCGCAAATTAATTAGATAGCTATATTTCTAATATCTTTCCAATCCAGTATTGTCAAAATTATAAGATGATTCTTAGAAGTCTGGAAAACCTGTCTTCATTCCTGGCAGGAATACAATAAACAAGGGACAATGGAATTTCCATGGAAGTTTTGTTAATCCGAGTGAGCACACATATTTACAGATGCAGTTGTAGGGAGACTTCCACAAGGCATGTTTTGCAGACTTCTCTTATTAAACCATTAATCTAAAAGGAAAATGCAAAGTGAAATTTTCAGTCTATGGAATAGGCAACAGGTGTCGTATCTCCACAGCTGGGCAAACAATGACTGACTTTCTTGCACACACATAATTTTCAGTGACACACAGCCAGGTTCTAGCAGGTTCATAGATGTTCTGACCCTAGTGTCCTTTTTAAACAACAACAACAACAAAAACAGAACACTGCTCTTTATTCGTTCTACAATTAGTTAGAAAAGACACAGACCAAAACACAGAAGAGAAATGGACAGGTAACAGCTGGTCACTGTGTTCTCGGCCTCTGCCTCTGATTTGCTTGTACCAGAAAGAGAAGATTTATAATTAATGGTTATCTGCTACTTAGTAGGGAATAAACTTCTTCATGTGACCTTTTGACTCTGTCAGAGTATTTATTCATTTTCCATTAATCCAGCAGCTCATCTTTAAAGTATTTATGAGGTTGTGGCCATGGAACATAAAAGTGACTGATACTGATGTAGCTTTTTATAGATATGGCAATATGATACTGTCTGGAAATGCATTCTGGGGAGAATTTTCCATATCTTTAGTTTCATTCTTATGGTCTTCAATAATTGCTCCCCAGATAAGATTCATAGCATAATGCTGTTGAGAAAGATGGGATCAAAGGTTTGGGGAAAACATGTTTCTAACTCTGTATCAATCAAAGCAAAATTTATAGATGTTTAGAGTTAAAAGAGTATCAGCTTTAAATGGGGGAGATTTAAACAACAGTAGGAATGAGGTGAATATAAGGAGGGAGGAAGGGCAATGGGAAGGCCATGGGTTTCAGTGTTGGAGTTTCAGTGCTTGGAGTTTCTTTATTGGCTTTGCAATTTGGCAATTGAGAAAAAGAAAGTTATTGTGCCATCCTCAGGATAAGTTTCTTCATAATCAGATACAAAGAGCAGGATCTGTTTTCCAGTCTTTTTGGGGGTACAAGCAATAACACATTCAGTAATTCTCATTTAATTAGTGCTTGCAGTAGGAACAAGCTATCAACATTCAAACAGATCTCACGAGATGGAAGAAAACAGGGAAATAGAAACTACAGTTATGTTTTAGACAGGAACTTTGTTTCAAGATAATATTAGTGGGTAGAAGTTTGAGAAGAAATGGAATTTGTATAGTTTTTATGTAACATCCATGAGCTATATATTAGTTATAAAGGGGAGCTAGTAAACTTTATTACAGGGACCTTGGAAAGTGATCTTAACCACGCCTGTGCCTTGACCACGTCATTTGTGAATAAAGCATGTACGTTATCAGCTCCCTGACGTGATGCACTAAGAGTACACCAATACCATGGTGTTGGGTGCAAGCAGCACGCTCACTCCAGCAGCACTACTGGAGCTCCTCATCTGCAGCACTGTTGCAAAAATGCACAACTTTCTCCTTAAGAGAAAACACTAAACGGAGTACATTGAAAGAGTTCTGAAACAGTGTCAACAATAACGAAAAGCCCATCGTCTTCAAAGGGGCAAAAGGTGTGAAGTACGGAGTAAGGCTAAGAGATTATCATATATTAGAAGAAACTAAGAAAAGTATCACTTAAATGTCATGCCGCACTGTGTAAAAAAAAAAAACAAAAAAACACCAAAACCATTAGTGAAAAGACTAGGAAAATTTCATTAGGATCTGCTTGTAGCCATTGATTTCCCTGAGTTGGAGCGTTGTGATCAGGTCAGGTAAAGGAGTACTTTCCTAGGACGCAAACGAGGAAGAAATAAGAGCTCTTAGTATTATCTTTACAACTGTCCCATACATCTAAATGCATTTCAAAATGAAAACTTCAATAAGCCCAGTCTTCAGGATTCTCATATGCAACCAAGACTGAGGACTCTAGTTTAAGATGGACTGAATCGTCACCAGAAGCTAGCTGTCACTAAACCTGGTTGCAGTGTCATGCATGGCCAATTAACTTGCTGTTAAGCAAGTGTGATGCATTTTTTAAAGTTTCCTTTACCTTGGAGTGTCTTTAGAGAGAATGATGATGAGCATATTCAAAATACAGTCTTGAAAAGGATTAGTAACCAAAAGAGACCTCTGCATGATTTAGCAGCAGGAATTCCCCTCCCCACCACACACATACACACACACACACACACACACACACACACATATACACACACACATACACACACGTAGGGAAGAAAATTATAAAACATTCCCTATTAATGAACTTTCTGTATCAAGAATGTCAATGACCTTCATCTTCTCTTAAATGCCTGAGTTCTTTCTATCTGATTTTGTGATTTTTTTAAGATAAAAAAGGGATGTACTTTAACTTTAGCTTGTTATATGAACGGGGAAATCCCCTTCATAATAGTATTTCTAGAACTGAGAAATTATCATAGTTTAATGGGAAGGAAGGATGCAAAGAAGGTAGGAAAGACAAAAAAAATTGTTTTCAAAGCCCAAATTTAGAAGAGTATTTCTTTAAGGAGTCAATATTAAATAAATAATAAAATAAGTAACAGTTCCTTTATTTCATATAAGTCACAACAGAGCTTAAGGAGAGACGGCTGTTATTATGTGCCTGTTTGTAAGATAGTAATCGCAATGTTTATAGGCATTTCTGCTTCATCATTTGGAATAATAATTCTATTCAGTTTTATAACAGCTTAAAGCTCTTACTTCCTGCTGAAACATCTGCAGATAAGAGTGGTGATTTATATGTCTTAAGATAGGAAATTTTAAGTGCTTTTATGAAAACCATTGGGGATTTTCACTGGCTAATGAAGACTTTCAATCCGTATATGCTGATCAGAGCCTGTACTCAGAACATAATCCAGTTGTCCCTGTCGGTTGACCCATGTCTTCGCTCGTGGTTTCTTCATTTGTAACTGGGGCTAATGACGGTGCTTTTCTCATGTGGTATATGCCCTGTTAACATGATATCTTCTTTTTCTTTTTCTAAGTGTACTTGATATAGGGTAGTTTCTAAATATATATATATCACTATTTTTAAGTTGCTTTTTTCTGAGAAGAATTTTTAAAAACCTGAAGAATAGATTAAGGAAAAATGCCACACCCAGTTCTGGGGAAACTCAATACATAAACCAGTTCTTCCTTATCACTTGGGTATTTTGGGCTTGTTCTTGATATACTAAAGTTTAGTGATCATTGCTGACTAAATGAATAACCCCTCCATGTTTAATCAAAACCCTCATTTCTTTTACCCCTCTACTCCTACTTCATCATGGCCTACAATAGCCTACAATGACCTACATGACCTCGTCTTTACTTGAGTCCACATAGCTCCTTTCCTGAGCACGAAATCCTTGCTGCAGTGAGCTCCACAGCTAAGTCGACTCTCACTTTAGATTATCACACCCTCAAAGGGCCTTTGGCGTTACTCAGAAATCGTCTCCCCAGAAACTGTGCTTCCCTACCCAGCATGATTTTAATTTCAAACTTGCAAAAATGTTCACACCTCCCACCCTCTCATTCTTAACTGAATACCTCACTTCATGTTTCATTCAGAAAATAGAAAACACAGAATGAAAACTCCATCTGCCCACAACTAAATCTAGAAAACTCAGCTCATTTGCCCTCATCACTGCAAAGTCCCCACCTGTTACTTTGGAGGCCAGTGTCTCTACTGGTGCCCTAAATCCCATCTTCACAATGTTCAAGGATACATTTTCTGGTCTTGTCTTCTAAATCTCTCCTTTTACCCCTCACCATCTCCACAGCAATGAAAACACGTCCATATACATCTTTTTGAAATGTAGGTTTTTAGTATGACTTTTCCTCTTGCTATGGAGATTTTTCTAGGTCTTTTCTGAGCCTCATTTTATGAATGCTCACGTGCTCCTTTTGATCTGCACCTCTCCCCCTTTACAAGCTCTTAACCCCTCACTTTTCTGCTTCCATCTCTTCTTTTCCTGGAAAGGGGATATGTTTACTGTTTGGTCAGTTAGACTGAGTTCATGTGGACATAACTAGGAAAGCCCTTGCCCTAAAATTCAATTCATCAGCCCTGGTTTCAGCCCTTCAGCAAGTGAGAATTTGGTTTCTAATCTAGGTTCCCATTCAGAATTGGAGAAAAAGAAGTGAACATCACCTATTAAGCCTTGGAAAGCACCTCCACTAATCTGCTGGGTGTTCTGGAAAATAAGAAAGAAAGGACTAGATATTGAGAGTAAATGTCCTTTTGTCAAGGACTGATTATTTTACATTAGTGAGGGGAGATCATGTTGATTTTTACCCTAGTGTGTTATATCAGCTAAATATGCTTCTTGACTCACAAGCAAGATAATCTAGGTTCTAGAGGCCTCAATGTGCACAGGCTGAACAGCAGTCTGGGGCAGCAGATGCTGACCCGAGTCAGGCAGGTGCAGCTCCAATCTAAATGGCATAGCCAATATGTGGATTAGATTAAGTGGAAAATAATCTTTTCATCCTAATTAAGATATGCCTCAAAACAAGCAGATCTTTAACATATGGAGTGAAAGTAATTGAATTGGAGGAACTCAAGAACTTGACAGAGAAATGTGTCAGATGGCAGACAGAAATGGAGAACAGGATTCTGAGTCAAAATAACAACTTGTGAGTTTGGTGCAAATTTTCCAAAGGGGGAAAAAATCAAGAAATGTTTTGTTTAATTTTGAATGATCCCTATGAAAACACATTTTTTGAAAAGGAATTTTGGTGTTTAAAGTTAACTGTTAGATATTTGGAAAATTTACTCGTGAATTATATGAACCATCCCATTTTCTAATGGTGCTTTTAGCTCAACTTCTAATGTACATCTTGAACACAGCCGTTGCTAACTCTTTCCACTGCTTCAACCAGGGTCCTAGACAGCAGCATCTCTTACCTAAGCTATGGCAGTAGTATTGCAATCACCCTCCCATTCTTCCCCCTTAGGAGTTTCCCTCTACACAGAAGACAGAATGACCTTTTGCATATGGAAATCAAATCATACCAGTTGCCTGTCTGAAATCCTACAGTGGTTCCCATAGCAATTATGTAAAACCCACATTACTCTCCATTACTTGCAGGGACCCTATGTAATCCCCTCCTAAACAATCTCTTATCATCTCTCCTGTAGACAATTATACTTTGGCTATGTCTCAGCTCAATTTGGTTCTCAGGGCTTGCAGGTTATATTTCTTTTGACCTGAAACCCTTCCTCTTTCTTTTTCTGTCTCCATTCATCCATTATTCCAGATGTTATCTCCTCAGAAAGGTATCATTGTCTAAAGCAGTGCCCACCCTCATCTTCACACCTTCCTCCCTCTTTCTCTTCTTATTAAGTGTTGTATTTCTTTTGGCAGACAGCCATCATTTGCTGCAAGAACAACCGACACCAATAGAGTTACTGAACAATTGTCTTGTTTGAAAACTGTGTTCATTTTCTCCAAATAAATCAGGGTTGTATTAATGTAGGATAACTGTCAAAAGAATCCATAAAGCTGACTTTGCTCATCGGTGTAGCCATGACTATAGCCGCATGAGATAGATCGCTACATGGAGGAATCTGGGAATGGCCATGAACACTTTCTGCTACCATTATCCTTTTCCAGGGGCAGAAAATGGTCTGTTTGAAATGGTTAGCTAACTATGAAGAAACCAAATTTGTACCTCACCTTTACTTTGAAAAACCAAGATTTTTTTTACACTTTAGAATCTAGGTTAAAAGTATAAATCCATGAAATCAATGGAAACTGCATTTCATGTTTTTTGTTCCTACACAAATCCTTTAGCGAAAGACATTGAAATCCAGTTCATTTGTAAGTACTTATTCAGTGATAGAAACTAATTGCACATTGGCTAAGAAGGTGACACTGGCATCTTTATTGATATTTGTATTGCAAATTGGTACATGGCACACTTTTCTGTCATAAAGATGACTAGTAGCAGAAGCTGCATTTCTGGCAAGCCACCAGGTATCGAGGAGACCCTGGCTCTTCACAAAGTAGCTGGACTCTATGCTCACCTTGCTACCCCATGTGATGATTAATATTGATTGCCTACTTAAGAGGATCAAGAACAGTGGTTCTCAACCTTCCTAATGCTACAATCCTTTAATACAGTTTCTTGTGTTGTGGTGAGCCCCAACCATAACATTATTTCATTGGTACTTCATAACTGTAATTTTGCTACTGTTACAAATGATAATATAAATGTCTTATATGCAGGATATCTGATATGGGAACCCCCAAAAGGGGTTGAGACCCACAGGTTGAGAACCACTGGTCTAGAATCATTGATGAGGCCAGCTTCTGGACAACTCTGTGAGGGATTATTCATATTGGGTCAACTGAAGTATGAAGACCCAATCGAAATGCATAGAGCCATGTGTAGATTCCACCCTTAAACTGGAGATTCAAAAGGAGATACCAAGCTAAGCATAGACATTCTCTCTGCTTCCTCACTGTGTACACAATGACCCACCACCTACATTTAGCTCCTGCCATTCTACCTTTCCGGCCATCATCGACTCAATCTCCTACAACTGTAAGTGAAAACAAGTCCTTCCTTCCTCTGCCGCCTTTACCAGTTGTTTTGTTGCAGCAATGAGTCAGAACTAGCAGCCCCTCCAATGGACAGGCACAGCTCTATTACCTTTCATGCATAGCACTCACTTTGAAGGCCTCTTGCTTGTCTGTGCTTTTGCTTGGTGCTTGTTTTGTTCCATGGGAAGGAAAGCTGCATGAGGACAGATGCATACCTGCTTGGTGGCTGTGTCACTTACACCTAGAACTATGACTGCTGCTTGATGAGTGTTTGTTGCCCTGGTTCCTGAGCTATTTGTTTTCGAATATCAAATTCCATGTTGTGTGGTCAGCTTAGCCCAATTACACACATTTCTCCCTCAGAGTTCATTTTCAAACTGGCTTCTGCCCATTGAAAGCATCAGAGGAAAACTGAAAGGCTGGGGGAAGGAAAGGACCTCTTGCTTTCCATTTTTCTGTTTCTTCTCTCAGCACCTCTACTGTGGAACAATGGTCTACATTCTGTCAATTGTATTTCAAGTAAATGCTGAGTGGCCAGTTGCCAGGCAGGAAGTATAGGCAGGACAACCAGACAGAAGTAGAGGTGCATCTATAAGAACAGGAGAATTCTGGGAAGAAGAAAGCTTGATCTGCAGTCCTCTCCCAGACACAGAGCAAGCAAGATGTGACTGCCTCGCCGAAAAAGGTACCAAGCCACGTGGCTAACATAGACAAGAATAATGAGCTAATATAAGTTATAAGAGTTAATAAGAAGCCTGAGATAATGGGCCAATCAGTTTATAACTAATGTAGACCTCTGTGTGATTTCTTTGGGACTTAACAACTGTGGGAACTGGGCAAGACAGAAAACTCAAACAGCACACCTCTGCAGTGATACTGCTTCACCCTGGTAGATCCAGTTGATTCAGCGGCAACTGCTTCTGATGTACAGATTTTCACACCATCAGTATCAGTCTCAAGGTTCTCTTTCATATGTACCAAAACAAATTCGGCAGCCTTCTCAAAGCCTGTGTCTGAGCTGCACAGTTGTCTTTTTTCTGAGCCAGGAAAGACAAAATGCAGCCGCATATATAGCTTACCCTTTTTAAAAATAATCATTGTATAAAAATGGGAAAGAACTATATGTAAGGTACATATGCCACTTAGCCCAGTGGATCAAAAATATCATTTAAGTTGGGTATATTTACACATGACTGTAATCACAGTATTTTGAAGGGATACACAAGAGGATGAGAAACTTGAGGCCAGCCTGAGGTAGGTAGTGAGTTGGAGGTGAGTATGGGCTACATGGGATAAACTCTCATAAAGTTAAAAAAAAAGTCTTAATCACTGTAAAAATTAGTGCTCATTAATCCTAACTCTTTTGCCATATTCTGTCTTTAAAATCTGGTCTTTTCTTTTTTCTTTTTCTTCCAGCTCAGCTAACCAGCCACATTGCATATGCTAAGAATATCCCCATAGCTAATTCTAGCCATATTGGTCAATTCAACACTGGAACATTTTCAACAGCTTCCTATGCTTGCCGTCCCAGGTGAGGAGGTAGCTTTCTGCTGTTATTACTTCTAGGACACCTACATGTTTGTAGTTCTGCATATCTATCAGCCTAACCTTAACTCCATCTTAATAATGAGTGTGCTTTTTATTCCTTAATGGGGTCCTATCTATTTCTGTTTGATAAAGTAGTGATGGAATGAGAAAAAATGAGATGTCTACAAGACAAATTGTGACACAGGCAAATGGCTTTATTATATATTAGGAACAAAGAGAGAAAAAGAGAAGTCCCAAAGGAGGAGAGTTTGGAAGACCAGCCATGTAGACTGTGGACCACACTGCAGTTTGGTTACTCTCTCTCTACTTCCTTTTTCCCTTTCACATCACAAAGAGATGCAATTATTATCTGATGGATTTCGGCCAAGGCTTTTATAAAAGCACAAGATGGGTTTTGGAATTATCCGTGTTTAACATCAAAACAAGTTGTAATATCTTTGCCCTTAGCAATCTGGGTAAATTTTAAAATGTTCGCCCTTTGTGGGCCCTGTTGTCAGCTGCTGGCTTTATGTAAAGTTTATATGATTAAAAGTTAAAGACACGCAAATTGATAAACAAAGAACTATCCTTTTGCTTGGTTAAAGTAGCATGGAAATCAATTTAATTATGTTCAGCTTATCAACTACATTCTGCCAAATTGCTTTCTTTGTGTGCAAATACAGCTTTGGTGGTCAGTGTATTTTACATTAGAAGCTCTGAATATAATTACAAAATATTTCTTTTCACCATATGCCATATGCCAAGAAATGAAACTATCTCCACGGATTTGTGAAGAGAATTATTATTGCTATTGTTATTATTAATTATTGTTGTTATTTTGGGAGCAGAAAGTAATGGACTGAGTAATTCTGATTTCATGAAATCAAGTCACAGGGTGTAGGGAGTAGTTCCATCAGCAAAGTATTTCCAAGTATGCCTGAGGACCTGAGTTCCAGCCTCAGTACCAAGGTTCAACAATACTGGCCTAATGCTTTTATAACCCAACACTGGGGAGACAAGGACAAGACACTCTCTGAAAATTACTGGTTAGAGAACCTAGACTAAATGATGAGGACCTGGTCCTAGAAATAGACCCTGTCTCAAGAAAGAAGAAAAAAAAGTGGGTGGCTTCCTGGAGAATAATGACAGCCAAAGTTGACCTCCGATCTTTGAGCGCGCGTGCGCGCGCACACACACACACACACACACACACACACACACACACACGTACCTTCTGCCAGAAACACACACACAAGTTAGGCAACAGTCCTGTTCTTATAGCTCCTTTTACAGAGCTATGAATTCCACCCTCTGTTGTTTAATCGTATTTCTTTTCCCTATTAACCTTTCATTTGTTGCTACTCTCAGTCTCTGATATTCATTTGCTACCTTTTCTTCTCTTTCTACTTTGAATAATCATTCTGTTTGTTGCTTAATGAGTTTTTTCTTCAAGAGAAATCAAGACAGACTGAATAAAGTCTCTCTCTCTCTCTCTCTCTCTCTCTCTCTCTGTGTGTGTGTGTGTGTGTTTGTGTATCTGTCTGTCTGTCTGTCTCTTTCTCTCTCTTTTCCTTCCCTCTCGTACTCCTTAGTCTCTCGTCTCTCTTTGCATTTGTTCTCGCATCTTTAACACAGACCTGCTTCCGTGCGAATGCCTCATTATGACTTTCTGTAAAGTCCCAGTCTTTGTTCCATTCTCTCGTCTTTCCATTTTCATTAATATAAATTTTCAGCGCTTAAATCAAGACTTTTCTCTTTGAGGCTGCATGTGAACTTTAGTTAATCCTACGTGAATGTTCCTTTATTGCACTGCTGCAGAAGGCAGGAGGGAGATGAGACTCTTGCCATCCCAGAGGGGTCAATTTGGTGTCTGATCAGAAGTCAGATAGGCCCTGTGCTTAGTTCTTTATTAAGACTGGGAGATAAAGGCTCTTCGTCTCATGTAACAGTGCCCTGAATTTACACAGTGCCCTTTTCCTGACGACCCCAAAAGAATCTGGGCACATTTTGCTCACACTCTTACTGTGTTCAAGGAAATAAATGCTTGCCAGTATACCTGTGTGCTAAGGAGAAACACAGTGGGGTAAATAGGATTTGCTCAATGGGATGGAAACAGCTGTAATAGTCTCACTCCTCCTTTCAGCTTTGTTTGGTCTTCCAGGGAATTTGTGTTTGGACAAGCACTCTTCTTGTGTACTCACTGCAGGCCACTGCTTGCTTCCTTGGCAGGATTGCATGCTATGCAAATCAGTAGCACTGGGAGATGCAAATCTCACAGGCTGAATGGATTTTCTGTGGGCCAAAGGGCACTTACAAATTAATTGCAAAGCTGCCCTATGACATTGTTGTGAAGTAGGTTAGCAACTTGCCCAAAGTCACTTTGCCTATGAATGCTGGGCTTGAGAGAGGAGTGTCCCTTTCTGAAAGCCTTCCTACAACCCGACCCGATGACTGTACACCAATTTCTAACTTTTCTTTACTGGTAAGTCACAGAAACCATAATGCTGACAAAACACTCCCAGTTGTACAAGGTAGTCTAATTTGCATAAAAAAGGACATATTCACTGCTCCACCTTCTCTGGTAATCTCTGTGGGCTTAGCTGAGTTGATTCCACACAAATTTGAATTTCCTCTCTTGTGAAGGCTCTCAGGAGACAATGTTTAACCCTCTTGGGTTAAAGCAATTAAAGTTGTGCCACCTTTGTGGTGTTATGTGCCTGAGGCTCTGAGCACATTGTATAGAACCACAGAGTTGAGCAAAGTCAGGAAGAGAAATTTCTCTTCTTTATAACCAACACATCTACGGGAGTTTTAGGTGGCTTCCAACAACACAAAATCACTTGCTTGAGGTTCTGAGTGGAGTAGGAGGGTTCTTCTGTATTTCTGTGCTTTGATTGGTTAAATAAAAAGGATGCCTGGCCTGTAAGATAGGAAACGACCCTTAGGTGGGCAGAGTAGACAGAACGGAAGGTGGTGAGAGAAAAAGGAAGTGAGAGAGCCATCATGATCCTGAGCCCACTCGTGGTGACATACAGACTTTTATAATGGGTTAGTTTTAGATGTGAGAGCTAGCCAAGAAAAGGCTAGTGATAATGGGCCAGGCAGTATTTAAATGAATACAGTTCTCATGTGGTTATTTCGGGCATAAGCAAGCAACCAGTAGCTGAGCGGGCCGGCGGCTGGAGGCTGGGAGCTGGGTGCTGAGAACACAACTTACACCCCTCATCTACTTACAACAGTTTGGTGTGGCATCCATATCTTCTCCCCTACTTACAACATCTGAGGGTCAGGACTCCCACCAGCTCACCTGGGCACGGGCTGAATTCCAGCTGTAAGCAAGGCTGAGACTCTTGTTGGGGGCTTTTCACTTCTTCCTTGGCTGGCAGTTGAATTATTTCAACCTTCTGCCTCCATGGTCATGCTCCTCTTCCAACCCTCCTCAGAGTCTTCCTTTACATCGGTGTTCATGATTACATTGTATGTCTATCCACACAATTCAAGATCATTTTCCCCTCAGAGGATTATGAGGAAAACAGACCTTCACTTCACAATGACTCAAGAGTAGGGAAACCAAGGTAGTTGATTTTAAGATTTTTGCAAAGCTTAGGCATCAGCTCAGAATGGCAAGAGTCTGACTACCTTGTCTATTGCCACGCCTTCCCTGTCACGATGGACTCTGTCTCTGTGGAATTGTTAGAAGGCAAAGCACACCTTTTCTTTGTTAAGTTGCTTTTCTCAAGGTACTCAGTCACAATAGAAAGGAAGCTAATACAGAAGGGTGACTCTCTGAGAAGAAAGAATTCAATAGAGAAGAAGTCAGAAGAGGTAGGGAATAGGTGGTGAAAATGACTAAGTTTATTATATTAAAGAATGACACTAAGTAGGAGACTTATCCCTGAGGAAGATTGATTCTCTTTTCTCTGCAGTCGTTATCTGTAGCTCTTCACTTAGGGAAGAGGCCCTGGTCAGTTGTCAAACCATGTACATATGAGAAACACTAAATAGACTCAACAGGCTGCAGTTATATATTTATCCATATACATGTAACAATAATAATAAAAAAGAGGCCATGAGTTTGAGTGGAAGAGGAGGTACATGGAAGATGTTGAAAGGAACGAATAATATAAACAGTGTTGACACATAAAATGTAAAAAATTGAAGAAAATTATAAAACTACAAAACAGTATTTTTTTTTAAGTTTTATATAGCTGGAAACTTTTCTCTGTCTTGCCTATTGACACTGGTAACTGGTCAGTTACTCTCCTACCCACTGGTCCCTATAGCCACTTATAAAATAATTATATAGAGGCTTAATATCAATTACAAATGTTTGGCAATGACTCAGGCTTTTTACTGGCTAGCTCTTACATTATAAATCAACCCATTTATAAGAATCTGTGGCCCATGACTTACTGGTAATACTCTGGCATCTTACTCCTCCAGTGGGTGCTGGTGTCTTCGTTGACTCTGCCTTCTTTCTTCTTGTATTGTTTGGCTTTCCCACCTAGCTATATTCTGCCCTGCCATTGGCCAAAGCAGCTTTAGTCATCAACTACAAAAAGCAATACATATTTGTGGTTTGCACAAGGACATCCCACATCAGTTTTGCCTAAAATAATTCAGGTAGCTTCTTTTTTAAAAGTTGTATTCCAGTGAACACTAGTCAATCTTTAACCTACTCAGTGTTTGTTGTGCTGTTCCTTCTCTACTAATCAGAGAATTTTCTGGTTCGCCTCTGTATTTGCCAGCCTATATCCAAAGGCAATAATGGAAGGATATTGCTTTTCTCAGACTCAAACCTATCAACATACATTTACTGGATTTATACTTTTGACCATTCTGAGAAGCAGTAAAGAAATAAAGTTCTCTGGAGTATCCTGTGGGTTGGCTTGTTATGTGGGACTTGGGGGAGATTTTTCCTTATGAAAGACTCCCTTGCCTCTTTTCCCTTCAAGTTATATAATTGATATTTTTAGTACCCTGTGGCATCTACATCTCCTCAAACGTCTGTGCTACTTTTATTTCCTTAAAAGGGACTCTCAGGGTGGTATGTTTAGATTTTCACTGTCATTCCTTTCTGTTTCCTTAGGGTTCAAACTATTTTCCTTCTATTTTTTGCTCTCCGTGTTTGAAATAGTAAAAAACAAAGACGGGAAGATCCTGGAAACATTCTGAAATTAGCTACCATTAGTCTTCCGTGGAGAAGTCTCTTAACAGAAAACAGAATTCTCCTACAGATTCCATGCAAATGTGAAAAGGGCTTCAGGGTATTCTCAGATTTGGGGAGGACTAAACTACTTCAGGCTTCTGGTGGGGCTTGAAATACTTCACTTCTGTGTTCAAGGAATAAATCCTGGGGTGTGAACCCTTGTGAGAACCAGTATAGAAATGTCTTTGGATTTCAGTAGAATCAGCAACTAATTCAGAAACACGTCAGGTACCTGCAGCCTTCTTTGGTACTTTGTAAGTGACTTATGGGTATGGGGAGTAGTATCACACTTCCCAGTCATTATTTTTATATTTACAGGTATTTTTAATTTTTTCCCTAGGTAGAATTTTGAACATTCTATTTTTTATAGAATAAGAAAAATAACACTAACTGGAAAGGAAGTTTCAATTTTTTCCCCAGTAGTCTTAAACTATTAATATAAATAGTTAGATGGGTATCTGTGCCGGGTGACTTGACAAGATGTTTAAATTATCATAGCAACTAGGTCCTCCAGGTCATGAGGAAAAAACCTACAGTATAAAGGGATGGTGGACCTAGAGAGTGTCAGGTTTCATCCCTATACCCTATATGTCAATTCCATTGCTCTCCTGACTCTGCTTCGATTTATCCATGTCTGCTGAAATACTTATGACACTCCTGCTTAGGGCACCATCACCTCTTACCAGAACAACTTGTAAACTGTCTATGGTGTATACCTTTTCTTCCCTAGTAGCCTGTGTTCTTTCTAAAATCCACGGGGCTGGGGGAGGATTCCTGGGTTAAAAGCTTTCAGGGCAGCACATAGTCTTGAGAATGAAATCTGAACTCCTTGTCTGGTCCCATCACATTTTCTGGTCCTGCCATTGACCCTTACAGCCTCACCTGTATAGTGTCTTCTCTTCTGGTACATGGTAAACGGTACTGACCTGTTTGTGAGCACCTTAGATATGCTGTTTGCAGACACTGTTAGGTTCGGCCTAGATAGCTCTACCCCTCATTTTCTGACTCTTCCTACTCTTGCCTCAATTCTTCTGACCCATGTTTTTTGAACCTGGATTAATCCAATTTAACAGCGACCTCAACTACAACCTTTAGAAAGTCTTACCCTTAGAATAATTTATATTCCCGTCCCTCCTGCTTCCTAAAGCTCAACATTTAGCACACTGTGATATTTGATTTTTTTTTTTGATGAATGTGCCTGACAGCCCATATTCGTGCTGTCCATTTTGCTCGTCTGATGGCAATGAAGGAAACATTTGTTGAATTTATCATGAAAATGAGAGCAGACAAGGAAAAACAAAATAGATGCTAGTGGGAAGGGTCAGCTGGGAGTGGGTCCCTGTTCTATGTTCTGTGTTGCTTTCTAAAGAGGCTGGCATGTGTGTAGCACAACAAAAGCTTCTTGTTTCTTTCATCTTACTTCTCCATAGCACTCTAAATAGGTCTTAACAAATGATATGTGCTATCATCTGATCTCGTCCAGCTTTAGCGCCTATAAATTAACTCTAATGGTTTCACATTTTCTTGTTTATTCCTGTAAGAGTTTTTGAAGGACATTTGCATTTATTTTTGTTTTCAAAACCAGCTTAATGCATTTTAATGGCAAGTTTACAGAGCTAGTTCAGAGTCCAGAAGAGACTAAATTAAGAGCACTCTCATGCGGGACCACTCAGAAAAGTGTTGTGGGTGGGAGAGGTATGTATATAGTAGGGTGAAAAATGGCAAACAACATTTTTAAGTATTTTCAGAAGAAATGTAGTTGTTTTAACAAACTCTAAATGCTGGCATTACCAGAGAAAAAAATGTATCAGTTCATCTAAAATTGTTATATAATTGTTATATAATTTCACCTTCCAAGGTGTAAGGACCTATAGATCTCCCAGGGACAGAGCCCAGGCAGAAGGACACTGTATCTGCACTGTCGAGAAGGAACAAGACAACAGCAACAAATAGAGAAGAGATATAAAACAAGATATAAATGCTGGATTAATGGCACCGCTTCTTTTCCCTGCCTGGAGACTCCAGCTTATAATAAGAAAGTCCTTGCTTACAGAACTGGGCCAGGTTTATATGGATTTGTAATAAGACACTCTAGAAAACCATTCTGTTGCTATCTGACCCCTTGAAGCAATGCTCTGCTGTGTTTGTTTCTTCTTACTATTTTTGGATCTCTATTAGATTGATATGTTGTCAAATAAAAACCATTAAACAACCTAAAGTGGAAGTATTGAATGTGCCCACTGAAT
Organism: Dicrostonyx torquatus; assembly: GCA_028555095.1. Lineage (NCBI taxonomy): Eukaryota > Metazoa > Chordata > Mammalia > Rodentia > Cricetidae > Dicrostonyx > Dicrostonyx torquatus. The sequence goes on along the minus strand of JAQHUG010000252.1, from coordinate 2,449,106 downwards.
CATTTTTGTGTATAACTAAGGCTTTACATCCCAAAACTTAGACTAAAATTCAGACAGAATTAAAATGAAACAAAACAACAAAAACTGAAGTACACAACTTCTTTGTGTTCAGTTTGTTCACTCACAATTATGTGTTTAGTTATCTTGACTCTCTTGGGTTCTTTTAATTAACTTTGTTGCTCTGTGGCCAAAAACAATGTAATTTCATTTATTATTATTATTATTTGACTTTAGATTTCCAGTTGCCACCAACTGGAAATCAAGTGTTAAAATGCAAGAGCCCATGGGGAGCATTTCTCATTCAAGCCACCAAAAGAAGGAAGTGTCCTAACCCAGTGTTCTCCATCACAGTGGATTTCTGAATGATTTCTTCACCTGTGTAAGATGCACTATGGCTGTCTTTTGACAAAATTCTTACATGTCTGGCATAGACAGCACACAGGTTGCTCTCTTTCCAAGTGACTAACCAAATTGGTCTTACTAGCTGCCTGCAAACTTCAATAGACAAGCCCCAGAAGTGTAGATTTGGAAGCAAAGCCAGAGAATCAGAAGTTCAGAAGGTTTCTCATAGCATCTAATTTCCTGGATGGCCACAGTGTCAGGTCTGTAGAGATGAGTGTTTTTGCACTCCAACAGTAGGGTGAACTTTTGCAAGAGGATTTGTTCCTAGTGGCTTCTGCAGTGCTTTGTAGTCAAGAAATTGCAGCAAGACCATCTTACTATTTCGACAGGAAGATCTATTTTTTTCCTGTAATATTCTTAGACCTTCAATATAAATGGTTATTTGCATAGCTATTGTGCGTGACTTGATTGCATGTTTAAACTATCATAATTATTTGGTTCCCTACACCATGGTGGTGGTGGGTCCAGCGATATATATGAGAACCTAGAGAGCAATTTTGTTGGGCTTCCATTCCAATCACCTATGCCTCACAAGATATGATACAAGACTTCCTTAACTTCTCTCTGTTAGAGTTTGATGAGCCAGTGGCCTTGCTGCTCTTAGAAGGTGTCTGCTAACACACCTCTAGTTTCCTATTTCAGCAAAAAACAAAACAAAACCAGAAAACAAAAGTTACAAAACAAACAAACAAAAAAACAATGAAATGAAACAGAATATCCACCATTTCATGGTTGAAACCATGGCAGAAGAATGCAACTCCTGTGAAAGCGCATATCATAGTCTGCAGTGTGGTGGTTTAAAAGAAAATGGCCTCCAAAGGCAGTGGCACTACTCAGAGGTGTGGCTTTATTGGAGTAGGCATGACCTTGTAGGGGGAAGCATTTTATTGTGGAGGTGGGCTTTGAGGTCTCATATATGCTCAAGCTTCACTCAGTGTGAGACAAAGCTGACTTCTTGTCACCTGCATGAGATGTAGGACTCTCAGTTAGTTCTTCAGCACTGTGGCTGCCTGCGTGCCACCATGTACCACCATGATGATAATAGACTGAACTTCTAAATTGTAAGTGAGCCACTATAACTAAATGTTTTACTTTATAGGAGTTGTTATGGTCATGATGTTTCTTCACAGCAATAGAAACCCTAGTAATAACAGAAATTAATACCAGAGACTGGAGAATTCTACTAGACCTGACCATGCTTTTGTTTGAACAAACATGAATCTTGGGACTTGTGAATCAGAAAAACAGTTGAATGCTTAGGTGCTGCTTAATGGGTCATACTAGTAGGAGAATGAAAGAATGTGATTTGATGAACTATGGATGCCTGGCTCATGAGGTTTCAGAGGAAAATAATATTAATATGTGGCCTAGAGATCATTATTGTGATATTTTGGTGAAGAATGTGTCTACTTACCTTTGTCTGAAGCATCTGTCTGAGGATAAAGTGAAGAGCTTTGTATTAATTCCATTTGCAGTGGAGTGGTGATGCAAGCATTTACTCCCAGCACTTGGAAGGCAGAGACTGGCAGATATCTGTGTTTGAGGCCAGCCTGGTCTCCAGAGCAAATTCCAGAGCAGCCAATCTTAGACAGTGAAAGAAAGTATCAAAACCGGAAAGTTGGTAAAGATGTAATTGAACCAGGGGGGCATGTACCAGTACCAGCAAGCAGCAGAATTTGGCAGCTTTGGCCACTTGGTTCTAGAATTAGCATCAAGGAGAGAAGAAAGAGCATATCTCAGGCAATAAATGGTGCCAATATGGACAGCTAAATCCACTTCAAACTTGAAAGAGTTTCAGAAGGAATTCTAGATACAAAGCAGAGTTAGACATGGCTTCATGGTAGCAACATTTTCTCAGGTAGGCTCTGTTTGCTAGAGCCAAGCATGTCTCAATTAAGAGAGGCTTTCTGACTCTTAAGCTGCAAAAACCTTGCAACTGTTTTAAGAGGTCCTACCACCAAACACTAAAATGGTATTGATGAATAGCTGATAGCATGCTTCTTGGTGGTAGAAGAGACCTTGAAACTTCATAGAGTTATGACAATAAACATAGCTCTGGCCAGTACCTCCACCATGAGGCTAGACTCTCAGAAATCTAAGGAATGGAGTGGATCCAGCTGTCAAAACCACAATTTTAATCCCAGCCATATCACTTAGCAAATTAAAGACTCAGAGAAAGAGATATACAGTAAAGATAGATTAGGACAAAGGAAACTTCTAAATGGCTTATAGTGTATTTAAAAATATGTGTAGATTTGAGAGAGAAAAGAAAAAGGATAAAGTTCTTAAAAAAGAAAGAGAGTAGTTGAGTGTGATGGCACACACCTTTAATCCCAACACTTGGGAGGCAGAGGCAGGTGGATCTCTGTGAGTTCAAGGACAACTTGATCTACAGAGTGAGTGCCAGGATAGCCACAGATATAAACAGAAACCTAGTCTAAAAAAATTAAAAATAAAAATAAAAGAAATAGAGTTTAAAATAAAGCCATGTAAAGATGGAAAATACACAGAATCTATGTACTGTATATTCTTGCATTGACTTTGGATGGTTTGATGGCTGAGGAAGGAGCAACAGCTGCTAAAAGACATTTGATTACAAATGCTGCTCGATTAATATAACAAGTATATTTTGAAAATGCTTTGAATTCAAAATTTAAGCAAAAAGATATGTTACTTTGGAGAAGAGGCTTTGTTTTTGTTTCCACAAAAAATGTGAGGCTGTGGATTCATTCTGGGCTATGAAAAAATCAGGTTTGATCAAAGAAGAACCCCCTGAGAAATCTCTGATAGGAGCAGATGAAACAGATATCTGAGTTCTATATCCAGAACTGATTCAAGACTGCTGCCTGAAATGATCAAGACTCACAGGATACTCCAGTCAGGACTTGATCATAATTCTAAATTTTCTTTAGGTCCCCATAAAATTATTAGCACCACCTATCGGCAGGAAGTAACCTAGAAAACTATGCCCACATTCTCCCAAAATGGACTGTAACATGAGGGCTGGCTTGTTGGGGTTTCTGTTCCACCTGGTCCCCCAGCCATTTACTCCCAGAGAAAATCACACAGAGAGTCTATGTTAAGTTATAAACTGATTGGACCATTAGCTCGTATTAGCTCTTATAACGTATGTTAACCCATTATCCTTATCTATGTTGGCTACATGGCTTGGTACCATTTTCAGCGGGCATTCACATCCTGCTCCTTCGGTGGTCTGGGGAGGAATGGGATTCCTCCTTCCCAACATTCTCCTGTTCTCATTGCCCCACCTCTACTTCCTGTCTGGTTTTCCCACCTATACTTCCTGCCTGGCTACCGACCAATCAGCGTTTATTTAAAACATAATTGACAGATATAGAATTATTCTCCCACATCACTTCACCCTCTTTTTTTTTTTTAAACAAAGGAAAATATCCAATTTTTTTTTGAATGTGGGCATAGTATTCCAGGCTACTTCTGGCTGGTTGGGGGTGCTGATAATCTTATGGGGCCCTAAAGAAAACTTAGAGATAGGATCAAGTCCTGACTGGAGTATCCTGTGAGTATTGATCATCTCAGGCAGCATCTTGAATTTGTTCTGGATGTAGAACTCAGACATCTGGGTCATCTGTTCCTACCTGAGATTTCTCAGGTGGTCTTCCTTGATCAAACCTGATTTTTCATAACTCAGAATGAATCCACAGCCTCTCATTTCCTGTGGAAACAAAAACAATCTCTTCTCCAAAGTAACATACCTTTTTACTTCAATTTTGAAGTCAAGGTTATTTTCAAAATGCCAATCTTGGATTAATTCTGCAGCATTTATAAGCAAATATCTTTTAGCAGCTGTTGCTACTTCCTGAGCATTCAAACAATTCAAAGAGAGCACAATAGCATACAGTATCAAGATTCTCTGTGTATTTTTCCTCTTTACGTGGCTTTATTTTAAACTCTATTTCTTTTATTTTTACTTTTTAACTTTTGTCTTTTTGAGACAGGTTCTCTGTGTATCTTTGTCCTGGAACTTCCTCTGTAAACCAGGCTATCCTTGAACTCATAGAGATATGTCTGTCTCTGCCTCCCAGGAATTGGGATTAAAGATGTGTGCTACCATACCTTGAAGTCACAGAGGTCAGTCTACCTCTGTCTCCCACGTATTGGGATTAAAGTTGTGTACCCAACTACTCTCCTTCTTTCCTTTTTATTTTAAAGACTTTAACCTGGTTTTTTTTTTCAAGCCTGCATATATTTTGAACACACTGTAAAACATTTAGAGGTTTTCTTCGTCTTTGAATCTCTCTTTCCTGTATATCTCTCTTTTTTTGACCACATGAGTCTTTATGGAGAGGATTAAAGCTGTGGCTTTGACGGCTGGATCCAGCCTATTTCTTAGCTTTCCAGCCCCATGGCAGAGGTACCACTGGAGCCATTTTTATTGCCACAACTCTGTGGTGGTTCAAGGTCCCTGCCAGCAAGCAAGCTGCAGCAGTGTGCTCATAAACCACACTCAAATGATCCGTAGTTGGACCACCTGCCTGAAAGAGTCAGAGTTTGCCCTGGCAGGATAGCCAGCATTTTAAAACAGTGCAGCTTTTTTCCTGCTATGGCTGAAAACCAAAAAACAGGTGGTCAGCTTTTCATCAACACTATTTAAGTGTTCATGGCAGGACCTCTTAAAAAATCTGCAAGGTTTTACAGCTAAAGCTGAGTCAGGAAGCCTCTCTTAGATGAAAGTGCTTGCTTGCCTCTAGCAAGCAGAGCAGACCCAAGAAATTGCTGCTACCAAGAAGCCATGCTTTACTCTATTCTTTTCTGCCCAGAATTACTTCCTACACTCTGTCAGGCTTTATGTGGATGCAGTTGTCTATGTGGGTGCCGTTCTGTAACATGTGGAGTGAGCTGCTTGTTGGGGTTTCTGTTTTGCTTGGTCCCCCAGTCATTTAGTGACAGAGTAAAATCACACAGAGGTTATAAACTGATTGGCCCTTTAGCTCAGGCTTCATATTAACTCTTATAATGTATATTAACCCATTATCCTTATCTATGTTAGCCACATGGCTTGGTACCTTTTTCAGCAGGGCAGGTCACATCCTGTTTCTTTGGTGGTTTGGGCAGGGCTGGGGAAGAACTGGCTTCCTCCTTCCCAGCATTCTCCTGTTCTTGTTGTGCCACCTATACTTCCTGTCTGGTTTTCCCGCCTATACTTCCTGCCTGGCTGCTGACCAATCAGCATTTATTTAAAACAAATTGACATATATAGAATTGTTCTCCCGCACCAATGGACTATGGATATTTTCCTTTGTTTAGAGTGTGTTGGTTACAAGTTGTTATGGATAATGGTTAAGAAGAAAACTAAACAAGGGAGATTAGATTCAGAATTCTTGTTTTGAAAAAAAGGGGGGGTTAGTGCTGTGGGACAGTGGTCTTGCATTTTGTAAATATTTGTCACTTGTATTTTAATAAAATGCTAATTGGTCGGTAGCCAAGCAGGAAATGGAGGCAGGGCAATGAGAAAAGGAGAACTCTCAGAAGAGGAAAGCCCAGTCTGCGGGTGTCATCCAAATGCAGAGGAAGCAAGATGATAACACCTCACTAATAAAGGTACCAAGCCATGTGGCTAACACAGATGAGAATAATGGGCCAATTTAGGATGTAAGAATTAGTTAATAAGAAGCCTGAGCTAATAGACCAACCAGTTTATAATTAAAGTTGACCTCTGTGTATTTCTTTGGGATGAATGGCTGTGAGACTAGGTGGGACAGAAACCTCTGTCAACACTCATGTAGACTAAAACTTCACTCAGTGTGACACACAGATCACTCCCTGTTGCCTGCAAGATGTAGACCTTTCAGCTACTTCTCTAGCATCAAGTCTGCATGCATACCACCATGTCCCATCATGATAATGGGCCGAACCTCTGAACTGTAAGCAAGTCACCACAATTAAATGTTTTTCTTTATAAAAGTTGCCATGGTCATGATGTCTCTTCAAAACAATAGAAACCGTAACTAAGAACTGGTAATGTACCAAGTTTTATATAAATGGAATCTAATTCATCTTTTCTTACTTTGCATAGTTAAACCTCTTATAAAATAGTGAACTTTCCCCCCTTTGCTTACAGGCATTTGCAAGCATTAAGTCAAAGTGAAGAAAACTAAATATTTAATAAAAAATAGATTTTTCTAAAAGATTTGTTTTTGCTGTCTCCTAATAACTTAAAATGCAATTAAAAATACACCCTCTAGTTATTGAATTGTTTCTGAAGGTCTGTTAAAGCAAAGTAATTAGCAGGGAGACAGAGAATGCATAATCAACTTTCTATCCTCTTGCTGTTATAGATCTATTGGGCCTTTTCTGGTGCATTTTCTGTTAGACAAACTAGTCGAGCAGGGTGGCTTGTATATGCAATTCTGGAACCCAGGAAGTAAAGGCAGGAGGATCATTGTGGCTTTGAGGGCAGTCTGAGTTATGTAACAAGTTTAAGACATCTTGGGACAGAGTAAAAAAATGCCTAAAAGAAAAGAAAAGAAAAATTTGACATGTAAAAGAATTTTTTCCTTTCTCATTTATTTAATCTGGGCATCTGTCAGTCAGAGATGACCAGTTGAGACATTCTGTATCCATATGGTGATAAAGATGGTAAATAATCATTAGAAAGAAGTTTGATGACCACAGTGTTTGAGACATGCACAGATATCTTGGGAAGATTTGAGTCCGGTGGTGTGATGACAGGAAGAGATGAAGAATAAGAAAGGTTATTTGGAGGAAGTGGGGCAAGGGCTGACATTTTGAAATGTAAGTAATATATTGGAAATACACCTCTATGGATAAAAAGGAATAGAAAGCTGAAGGAAGAGTGTAAATGTAAGAAGAAAGAGAAGTGAAGGTTTAGCTCTATCTGCTTATATGTTGGTATGCCTGGCATCAGGACTTTTTAGGCAGAGGTTAGTTGGGCTGGGATGGCATACAAAAATTGGTCAAATAGGGTCATATGTGAATGGCGTTTGTATAGGACAAATATATTTTTGGATCTGTAAGTAGATTGTTGTCGTTGACAACACAAAAATGAATTAGAGAAAGAAAGAATCTCCACTAAAATAACTCAGATTTTAGTAGGATAGGAAAACATGACAGTAAAAGGTTTTGTAAGTATAACATTGGAGAATGTTTTGATATTATTTTAGAAGTGTCTGGGAATATTGAGGGGGTTGTAAGTGGGGTGACAGTGATCATTTTGCATTTTACAATCTTTCAGCATTGGGAAGAACGAAGTGGAAGATCTGTAAAGGCATTTTGGAGGTTCTAGCACATGGATCTAGGGTGCATGCTGAACATAACTGGGGTAAAAAAAGTGGAAGCAATGTTGTGTTGCCTTGAAAACAGAATTGTTTAACTACAAATTACTTGATCATTGGTGGAAAATGGTTTGTTTTTGGTGGAAGGAGGCTCTCAGGTTTCTGACTTAGGCATTCAGAAGTAAATCTGCCATGCAGGAGAGATGACTCAGTGGTTAAGAGCTATAACTGTTCAGAGATCTCAGAGCTCAATTCTCAGATTCCCTGTCGCATTTCATAACCAGCTGTAACTACAGTTCAAGCAAATCTGATGCCCCCTTATTCTCTGGCATAAGGCATGTGTGTGAGGCACAGATATACATGTTGTCTAAACTATCCATATACACGAAACAGAAAGTGTTCCGTCTTTTTTAATCAGATATAAATTTGACTTTTGTCTGAATATCCTGAGAACCTGAGAACTCTCTCTCCTCTGAGGAGTATTGTTTCCTTGACTTTGTCTAAACTTGATAGTCATTGGCTTATTATTTATTAGAGGAACTGGCCACTGTATTCAAAGTATCAAATCAGACAAAAACCTTCCCACACTTCCTTTGTGCTCTTGTAGAGAGGTTCTTGTGCACTTGGTCTCTATCATATTTATTGAAGGAGACTTCTTTTATGAGGCATATGCCTACCATTCTTTTTCTTCACGCCTGCAGATTTATATAGCTGCTTGCTGTTGGGTTGACTGGAAAGTCTGCTCACAGTCTATCACGTTCCCTAGACTTTCCAATTTGGGTGATAACTAAGGGAAATCTCAAGAATAGGGTTCATTAGCTCATTTCTTTTTTTGCTGCTGTTCTTTACCAACCATTAATAAAGTTGATATGTGGGCCCCGAACCTTTCTATGTATGATCAACAGGCCAGAAAGTTGGAGTACAGACTTGGGTTCGAACTTCTGTGTAGTAACTGCGCACCATCCAGTGAAACTGGAGAGCCTGGAATTGATTTTTAAGCCCTTTACACATTTCCTTCATTCCCTCGTCACTTTTTCAATGTGAGTTCATTTGTCCTAATCTGGCTCTAAAGTGTGATGACCACCTTTAATGTTTCTCTTCTCATCTACATGAGGAATTTCATCCTTGAAACAGCTTCCTAATCCATCTCATTCATTCTTTTTCAGGCATAATAGCTCTGGTTCATGGTCCCATCATCCCCAACAGATGACAGGAGAAGCATTTTAACCAATCTTTCCTTCTTAACTCCCTTTTTCCTGGTTCCGGGTTTTGTTGAGCAGCATACACATCTGTGATCATATCTCCTGGCTCAAAAACTCCCCACTCATTAGTGCTTACAAGAGGTACCTTTCACAATGTGCTACCAGTCCACACAAATGTGATGCAAAGGGATCACACACGAATGGCAGAATATTTGTGTTCCCTTCTGCCTGGAAGCAGTTGTCGCTGTCATCTTTGTAAGTCATTTCAGATAGTTTTTATTCCTTCGTTTTAAAACTAGAAATAGGAGCTCTGTCTCACATGTCCTATTCAGAGGTACATTTATAACGTTCAATGTTTTGAAAATGGCTTACTCAAGGATACTAAAACACTATAAATATGCTATGTACCTTCTTGTTCTGTGCATCTTTGCTGTCACATTTGTTTGACATTCATGTGTATTTCCTAATGGTTTTTTCTTTGTTGAAATCTTCCTCGTTTCTCAAGACCCAGGTCAAATTCAGCTTTCTTCATCAAATCACCTTGAATAACTTCATTTACAGTGAATATTTTGTTTAGAAGATATCTCATACCATTTTATTCATAAATCCGCAAGGTGTTGGAATTGTTCAAGTATCCATCTGCTTCTTTTCAATAGACTTCACGATCTTCCATGGGGAGGCTCCATATATGCTGAGCAATAAAGGAATGCTTGGTTTAAACATATCTTCTCATAGCAGAACAATTGAATGACACACCCCTTTGATCATGTAGTCTTGAATATACTTATGAAATAACTATTTGTAATTGAACTTCATATTTCTGGCTATAAAACTTTATACTTAATTCTTTTCCTGAAATGCACTAGTCTCATGGATATAGACATTGCTTGGTCAGTACACTTTGACAAGCTCTTATATTAATGTTGAAGGTATTGACCATGTTGAGAAGTTTTTGCCTTAGATAGTCATCAAATTGGATTTAGACTACAAAGCTCTAATTTTGTCTTTGTACATAAAGGAGAGCGATTAATTGCTGTCTATTGAAAAAGTCAGTTAATGGAATGGAAAATAAACCAGACTCAGTGTGAGACTGCTTCCTTTTCAGGACCAGAAATGCTCATAGGGTACTTGTCTGATTTAGACTCTTCAGATGTGGAGATAAAAATGCTAGCTAATTGTATCTTTAGAATGGGATAAACACTTGGGTTTTTCTCTGGGATTCTGCAGTGATATTCAGTCTCAATGATGCTTGCCATCTGAAATTGAACTGCTACAATCAGAGTAATTTTCCTTTTAGGAGCCTCCTGCAGAAACTGAACTCTGTCAGGCCACTCTAGTCCTATGTGCTTGATAACTTCGTGGCCTCTGTAGCACGAGAGGTGAAGGAGAGGTTAGAGAAAAGTCTTCCCATATCTTAGCAACTAATTGATTTAGTTGGATTCATGACATTCAACAGACATCCTTATTGCTTGCCTTGTCTTGACTCAAATCCATCTTGGAACACAGACATGGAAAAGCAATTTCTTCCTATGGAGCTGCTTAAGTAGTCTCACAGTGCAATAATGTCCAGTGTTCAGTCTGTCTGCACAGCATGCTACTTCTTCAGTTTTGTGACCTAATTTGAGTGAATGACATGTACTTTTTTGGGGGGGAGGGGGTTGAATGGATGATTAGAAAGAGGAAGAAAATTTAACGCTCAACAGTATTTCATTCTACAATAAGAGAAATGATTCAAGTACCAATATTTCAGTATGCAAATTGGCCCAAGTAAACCATGCTGTAAGGTGTTTGACAAGCACAGTGTCATTTAATGAGGCATAGTTGTGCCACTTACTTGAACTGTTTAAGAATCATTGTTAGTATCTGGTGAAGGACTGGCAGCTTTCACAGCTAACACACAGAACTGTATATTAGTTATGAGGCAGAATAGAGTTAATTTGTTCCTATTCTTGTGGCAGTTCTTTCCCCCATTCTCCATCAATTTTAAATTCAATTCTCAGTGGTCCTCCTCTGATCCAGGAACTAGGACTTTGTGCCAAAGCTCGTTTTACTTATGGCCCTATATTTAAATATTGAGAAAAGGAATGTATAAGTACCTTGGAGAAAGCTGTCTTGAGACAGAATTAAGTAAATGGAGAGTAGGTGAGAAAAAGTGAAAGGGTCAGCTTTACCCAGCGGGATAAGAAGGAGTCACTGGGGGATTTGGAAGCCAATACAAACTGCATCAGACATCAGTTAATAGTGAGTCAGTAACTATGCTGGACACATTGTTGATCAGGAGGATTATAGATTGGAGATAGAGGATAGAATATAATAGGTATAGGACTTAGAGAGGAGGCTGGGTCCAATCCTATATTCCCAGGGGAAATGCATTTCTGAGGGTTTTTTTTTTAAAGTCACATCGTAAGGGATTTGCCACATTAATCTAAAAATAAAAATTTGTCTAAATGGCTTAATCTATGTAAGAATGTTGGTTCTTTTCTTAAATGAATGTCAAAAGTTTATATTTCCAAGGCAATTTCATTTTTCCTGGAACAAATAAAATGTAGAGAGTCCTACAAATAAAATTCATTTGGAAGCACCACTTTATTTTTTTGTCCTATTGACTGGCCTTAATTATTTTTCATTTTTCTTCAGAGGTTCAGTAGATTTGGCCGCTTTGTCTCTCTGAGGATAAAGCTGGAGCTTTCAAATGGCCAGGAAAGTAAATGTATTCCTTACCAGTTACCCAATAGAATGAGGTAGCTAAAATTATTATTTTTATGGGCATTAATACAGAATTATGCTAGCAGAATGGTCTAATATCCTATGATGGAAGAACTGGGTACGAAGAAATCTCAGTGTTAAACATCAAAGGATATTAGACATTCACTTATCTAGATTTGAATACAAGGAAGAGCATGGGATGTGTAAGCTTTTGAGATAGGGATGGGGATAAACTTGTGTGCTCATAGAGAGTGATTATTGGAAGTCTATTTTGGTTTATCCAGCGGGTTCTTCCCGACTGGATTGATAGTAGATTTTTAATATATCACATTTCTTTCATGTTTCAGATGACTTACACAATTATATAGTAGGGCATATGTGTACTCAGATAATGGGTAACCCCCCAAAAATCAAGGAATGACACCTTTGCTCTAAGTAGTGAGAACCAAGGGGGCAAGATTATTGTACTGCTCCAAAACTCTTGTGTTCATGTTAAGAATTTAAAATACAATTTTAGGAAAACATTTCTTCCATTTTCTGTGTTTCATCTCTCCAAGTTAGTGTAAAAAATTTACAGAGAACTGTATTAGAGAATAGCTACAGACGTGGATATATTGTCTCAGGGATCATCCCTGATGTTTCTTTTGGCTCCGTGACCTTTTATAGTTGACAGAATCTGTCCTGTCCTCTGGTACTGTTTCTCTCTCACTTCCCTGAAGCATCCTGTGAAATTGTAAGGACACAGAGAATAATGAATCATAAAGCACAATAGAGAGGGGACCTTAGCTAGCTGTTGACTTCATTTAGCTATACTTCTGTAGGCAGAGGGTGCTCATCTGTTTCTCAGCTGCCCAGACCTGAAATAGTTACACAGAAACTAAATTAATTACAACACTGATTTGTTGTAAATGGGGGGCGGCTGTGTCCCGCCACCGAGAAGTGGGGCCATTTTCCCGGCACCTCGCTCCTAGCTGCCAGCTAGCTTATGCCCTGAATAACCATACGACAATTATATTCATTTAAATATTGCCTTGCCCATTATCTTTAGCCTTTTCTTGGCTAGCTCTTACATCTTAAACTAACCCATTATAAAAGTCTGCATGTCACCACGAGGTTGTGACTTACTGGACGATTCTAAGGTACGTCTATCTTGGGCGGAAGAATCATGGCGTTTGCCCACTTCCTTCTCTCTCACCTTCTTCCGGTCTGTCTACTCCGCCCACCTAAGGGCTGTGTCATATTCTACATGCCAAGGCAGCTTCTTTATTAACCAAAGAAAGCAAAGAAACACAGAAGAACCCTCCTACATTATTTCCTCTTTTTCTGTTTAAACAAAAAAGAAAGGCTTTCATTTTAACATAGTAAAATTACATATAACAAAACAGTTATCAAGCAAGAATTACAGTTACCATATTTAGATGTATTTTATCTTTTATTTAACTATGACTATCCATTCTTCAACTCCATCAACGACTCTAGAAGGATATAATATTACCTAAGTAAACAAGAAATAAGCAACTTCCAAACTCTAGAAATGACAGAGACATCTCATTGCCTGAACAGTCACCCAAAGTTCCTCTGTATCGTTGGGGCATCCATCTTCAGCCTACAGGCCCATAGTATCCAGCAGACATTTCCACAAAGCAGGAAAATTCAAAGACAGTTCAGTCACTTTCTTCTGTGTCCTGCAGAATCTCTCGCAGACTCTTTAATGAATCAGGAACCCTGAAGGATCATCTCACCTTTAGGCAAGTTTAGCAGTCCTCTTTCTGCGGGTTCTTTGTGTCCATTTAAGCAGTCCAGGCAAGAGCAGTTTCTTGCCCAAATGGCTAGCAAACTCCATAAGTAGCCTCTTTGATGCCCATCTTCATCTTGAAGTAGCTTGGTGCTGCCAGGAGCAGATGTGTCTCATTGTCATGAAAAGCTCTAAGTTATTAAAACATTAAATGCCATCCTTGAAAGAAATGAAGAATGTCTATCTAATTGAAATATATCTATGCATATCTAGAAAATCTAACTAACATGACTACAAACTTAATTATTATAGATGATTATACATTAACAGCCTATACTTCTTAATTATACATTACATTTTTATGAAGTACACAATCATAATACTTTAATCAAGATCAGAAACATATATACATATAACAAAACTGACTTTAAATTTATATCAATATAGCAAAATTTATACCAATGCAAATTATTCATATCTATACTGAAAGCAAAGAAACACAGAAGAACCCTCCTACATCACTGCTTGGTCAATAGCTTAGGCTTCTTATTAAGTAACTCTTACATCTTAAATTAACCCATTTCTTTTATTCTGTGTTTTGCCCCAAGGTTGTGGTTTACCAGGTAAAGTTCTGGCATCTGTCTCCTTCGGCAGCTATATGGTATCTCTCTGACTCTGCCTTCTTTTCTCCTCTGTCTGTGCTTTGGAATTCCTGACTTGTTATATTGTGCCCTGTCATAGGACCAAAGGAGCTTTTTTTAAATAATCAATGCTAAGAAAACACATTCACAGCATACAGAGGGGAATCTCACATCTATCTTTCATAGCTCTATTTGTGACATGAGTAACTCGAAAGAAGGTTTTAGAACCTCCCCAGTATTGCTCGGATACATTCATTGGGGACTTTTCACTTTAAACCTGAACAAATCTATGCATCTATGTATCCTTGTTGATTTTCTAAGATTCCTTCAGTGATAAGTTGTCAAATACAGCAAACAGTATTTTTTCATGAAGTATACTTTCATGAAAACACTAAAAATTCATATAAAAGTGTTGTAGAAAGCTCAAACTTAGTTGTCTTTCCTTTATTTTGGACTTTACTGCTATCTCCCTACTCATTTCCTCAGGTTGGAATTGATGTGCTGAGAAAATATTTTAATCTCTATAAATTAATCCAGATCAAAGGAAAGAATTATAAGCTATGTGATTGGCTATGAGACTTCAATAGTCTATTTAGCTAAAATAGTTTTGGGGATAATATCATATACTGCAGTCTATAGAACCTCTGTGTATATTTAGGACGTCCTTTCATACTCTTCCCAAGGCTTTCTGAACCCTGGCTTCAGAATGGGGAGGCCAGAAAATCTTTCCTCATTGCTTTTGTGAACCTGTGAACATGGAAGCCTTGCTCGTTCATGTTGTAATGAGGCTGGTGCACTGAAGGTGGCCACCCCTCCACAGATTCAGGAAGCAGGGAATGAGAGAGTAGCTGATTCTTAGAAAGAAAACTGTCCCTCTCCAACTTCCCTGCTTCCATTTTTAAGAGTTAAAGGGATGAAAGACATGGAATTCAGCAAGCTCTGGCAATAGTTTCTCACTCTACAAAGCTCCCATCTCTCCTCCTTTACATGACTTGAACCAGGAAGGCCAACTCTACCATGAACTTCACTTTCAACCTTCTTGATTACCAATGTATTGATACAAATGAACTCTCAAATCTTTCTTTCTTTCTTTCTTTCTTTCTTTCTTTCTTTCTTTCTTTCATTCTTTCTTTCTTTCTTTTGGTATAATGAAATACTTCACCTCTTCACAAATAAAGGGACTACTGGTGTGGACATCACTGTATCCTCAGCCTTTCTTTGTAAGTTTCTTTCACTTTTCTTTTCTAAGAAAACCTGAATGTCTTATGGCATCATTTCTATTGTACATCTCTCCATTGTAATGCTTTCTTCTCTCACATACTTACTGAAGAGAGGGCAGGCAGTTTCTTTGACCTTTTCTTACTGTCTCAGTTAGGGTTTCTATTGCTGTGAAGTGAGACCATGACTATGGCAATTCTTATAAAGTAATACATTTAATTGAGTGGCTTATATTTTCAGAGGTTCGGTCCATTATCATTATGGTGGGACATGGAGGCATGCAAGCAGACATGGTGCTGGGTAGGTGACTGATAGTTGTATATCTTACATAGAAAACAGTAAGTGGTCTGGCTCACTGGGCATAGTTTGAGAATATATGAGACATCAAGCCGACCTCCATAGTGACACACTTCGTCCAACAAGATCACACCTACTCCAAAAAGACCATAGCTTCTAATAATATTCTCCTTTGTGGCCATTTTCTTTCAAACCACCACACTACATTTCTAGATCATTCTTCCCACATTTATCTTTCTTAAAATTGATCTGCTCAATCAAAACAAGTTGGAGATTCCATCTTACACCTGTAAGAATGGCCAAGATCAAAAACATTGATGACAACTTATGCTAGGGAGGTTGTGGGAAAAAGGGAAAACTTCTGCATTGCTGGTGGGAATGCAAGCTGGTACAACCCCTTTGGATGTCAGTGTGGAGATTTCTTTGAAAATTAGGAAACAACATTCCTCAAGACGCAATAATACCACTTTTGGGTATATATCCAAAGGATGCTCAATCGTGCCACAAGGACATATGATCAAAAATGTTCATAGCAGCTTTGTTTGTCATAGCCAGAACCTGAAAACAACCTAAATGCCCCTTGACCAAAAAATGGATAAGGAAAATGTGGTACATTTACTCAATGGAGTACTACACAGCAGAAAAAAATATTGACATCTTGAATTTTGCAAGGAAATGGGTGGATCTAGGAAACATTATTTTGAGTGAGATAACCCAAACACAGAAAGACAATTATCACATGTGCTCACTCATAGGTAGATTTTAAACATAAAGCAAAGAAAACCAGCCTACAAACCAAAATCCCAGAGAACTTAGACAACAATGAGGACACTAAGAGAGATTTACATAGATCTAATCTACATGGGAAGTAGCAAGATCTTCTGAGTAAATTGGGAGCATGGGGACCTTGGGAGAAGGTTGAAGAGGGGACGGGAGAGTCAGGGAGGGGAGCAGCGAAAAATGTAGAGCTCAATAAAAATCAGTAAAAAAAAAAAGTAGTCTGCTGTCTGTCCCCTATTATCAAGCTGTACTTCTTGCCCACTATACCTTTTGCTGTGAACATCTCTGCCCTACACATCTTTTTGGGAAATCCCCTTCCATTTTTTAAGATTTGGTTCCAACATTTCTTGGCTACCCAATATCACCCTAGTCACAATCTTAATTATTTTAAAATCCACTTATGGGATTTTCCTAGTGTTCTACATACTCAATATCTTGGCCTGTTTTACCTCAGACAACCTCCTCTGGCCATGTTCTTGATGCTTTCTGTGCACAGGCACATCCATTATCTCAATTTCAGACATTTCATTAACTGATTGCCACCCATCCTCATCTTCCCAGCTTACTCAGTGACTTCACTTCCAGAAATCTTCCAATGCTTCCCACACTCTATTATTTTTTCTCAGTTCCTAACCTCCTTTCCTAATGCCTGATCAATTTTGAATTTTGTAGTCAACCATTGCACTCAGTTCCTTGCAAACACTTTTAACTACCTGTCCTCTTTCTTTTTGTTAGCACTCATTTAGCTAAATCACAATATAATACTTCTGACCACATATAGAGGTGGCCAATTTAGCTTAAAAATGGGATAAGATCTGGGCAGGGTGGTGCTTACCTGTACTCCTAGCACTCAGGAGGCAGAGGCAGCAGGACCTCTGAGTTAGAGAAAAACCTGGTCTATGGAGCAAGTTTCAGGATAATTAGGGCCACACAGTGAGAATGTGTCAAACAATTACACAAACAAAGTCCCCAAACACACCAAACAGTAGCAAAAATTTGTCAATAATATCATGGCAAGCTTTGCTCTTCATCCTACCAATGTACTTAATGTCTTCATCTAAACCAGTTTTAATACACACACACACACACATGCACACACACACACACACACACACACACACTCCCGTCCCAGATCCTGCAAGGTTTTTCCGTGCTTACTCATTCTCTCACCAGACAATGCTTCCCTGTATTTCACTGGTAATGTGAATGCCATCAGGAGAAAACTTTCACATATTCTCATTACTTGGGTCTTACCCTGAATTTCCTACAACTTCTTTCATTGTAAATGAGCTATTGATATTCTTGGCTAAAGACAAACATTCCAGAAATGATTGGAAGCCATCTTGTTTTCCCTACTTGGAGACAATACTTTAGTGATTCTATTATTTCTTCTGTGACTCACCTATCTTCCTCCCTTTTGAATATTCTAATGAGCTTACAAGTATGTTATAATTTTTACAATATTTAAAAGTATTCTCCTATTTTTTGACACAAACATTCTTGGTGTTGTGCAGAGTAACACATAAATAAAGCAAAAGTAATGGCTAGGTAAGGGTACACACTAAGGGTACACAATAGCCCAAACTGGGCTAGCAAGTTAGCAATACCAATACAGGTTGTTAACTTTTTTTATATTCTAGTGCTGATGATGTCTATGTCTTTCCCCTAGTGGCTGGGGTATGATCTCATAGTGTTTAAGAATTAGTTAGTTTAAAAAAATTAGTGCAAAGAAGTGGGTGGATGAGGGTGTTTTGTTGGGATTTAGGGGTCGAGTCTGCCACTCCAGGTTATCAAATTCTGGGAATGTATCTGCTGTCTTTGCATAGCCATAAATTTTATGATTTGCATAAAAATTTTACAAGGCAGGAGAGATTTATAGAATATCGGTCTATGGTGGGACAACTACCTTTGACAGAAAATTATCATATTGTGACCCCCACTTCCTGCTCTAAATGTCCGGCATTCTCCTTGAGACGGTCTCAGTGTCCTGACTCACTGCTTTTAATTACTTCTTTCTATTTTGTGTGGGACTTTCTCACATCATCTTTTGGCCCTACTTCATTACAGAAACCAGTCTTGTTTAAGTCTTCCACATTGCTCTCATCACTGAATCCCAAAATTATTCCTCCGATGTCATCTCATTTGACCTTTCACAAGTCATTGGCATAGGTCATCCTTGAAATATTCACCTGTTTTCTGAGCCATCTCATTTATCTAGATTTCCTATCACTTTTCTAGACATTCTTTCACTGGTTCCCTTTGTTTCCTTAAGTTTTTAAATGTTCAAAAGTAGATGAACTCATTCTTTAAACTTCTTTGCTTTTCTCCCCTCAGTTGGAAAAGAGGCTACCATGCCTTTCCAAGTATGTCTACAAACTTGTGAGTTTACATTTATGTTTCCTGCCTGAATCACTGTTCTAAATTCTAACATCTCAACGCACCTATCTCATGAGGAATTCAATTGTGATGTCTACTAAATATCACACCCTGAAGCTTTCCAAAGCAGACTGACTTGTAATCTTTTATCTCCAGTTTACCTTTTCAGATTCCATCCAAATCATAAATACTGCAAACTTTTTCACCTGTTAGTTTTAAATGAAAACCTTGCCTTTTTCCTTGTACTGTCATGTTCTATCATTCTACATTTGATTTTTTTTTTTGCAAATTTTTGATTATGCCTTCAAAGTATAGTCTAAGTATATTGCATTCTTACCAACTGGCTATACTCTTGAGAAACTTGCTCCAAAGAATGCAACATATTCCTAACAGATCTTCCTGCTTCTTGCCCCCTTCCCTATTGACTTCTTTTCAACCAAGGAGATTAAAGATTTGTAATGTATAACTGAGTTCCTATCATTTCTACCCATGTGGCTCTTCCCCTCCAGTCAGACCCTAAAATATTGTTCCCAGGGCCTCTTTGACTTCATTACTTACCAATGTCATTTATACAAATTATACAAACTTTCTCACTTCTTTCTAGAAACACACAGGCCTGGTTCTGTCTCAGGACCTTTGCACTGTTGATTTGCCAGAAATGGGCTTCAAGCACCTCTCTGCTTGATTGTTTCCTATACTTCAATCAGAAATTTTATTCAACAACACTCTTTTATTTCTTTCCAAATTCACTTCCTTACATTAATCTGAGTACTTCTTTCTCATTTAATAATATATGGTAAGTATTTAACTTTCCACAAAATCTCTTAATAATTTTATTTGCTATATTTCCTATTATAATCTAAACACAGTGAAGGCAAAAATGTTTCATTATCTGCTGTGCATCCCCAGTGTCTTCTCATGTACAAGGTGCTTACATGCTTGTTGAAAAGAAGATGGATGCAATTCTGAACAGTGATATAACAATGACAAGGGGGAGCACTAAATGAGTGGCACTTGATTTTACTTACTTTAGTTCTTAGTATTTCAGGGACATAAAGATGCTTTCTAGAAGCTCATGAAAAGAGGATGCTAAAAAGCCAATTTAGGATCATTGCTTAGGATGCAGAATTGTTTTAAGTGAACAAATGACTCTTTTTGGAACTCCTAGCATTTTAAGAGATCAGGTAACTATAAAGAAAAGGCAGACCATTCTACATGAGACAAGATATTTAAGAAAATTGAAAGAACACAGAGGATTTATGACTAAAATCACCAGGCTCTCCTAACTAAGGCACATCATCTGTGTCCTGAAAAGGAACAGGAATCAAGAGGGTACAAGCATGTTAGCAGAAATAAGGGGGGTTCTCTGTTTTCAAACGAGATATTGGTATGGCCTCTGCCTTGACTTCCTTGAGTGTCTGTGATTACCAAGGGACATAGATATGGATATGGAAGAGTACTGTAGCTTCTGAAATGCCCATGAGTGCAGGGATTATTTTAAAACACCATGACCCAGCAAGAGTGCAGGAGACAATATGAGGCAATTAACAATTAACAGGATGAAGACCATGCTGGATTTTTGTGGTCTTCAGTGTATACAAGATTAAGACAACTGGTTTCAAATTCAGAATTTCTGTATGTAGTTTGGGATCTGCTCACAATAGTTTCATGAGGTTATAAGATTTGAAAAAGAAAAAGGATAGGAGGCATAACATAGTTATCAGGAATCTATGTGCATAAAAAAAAAACCTTTGGCCAATCACTGTAGAAGACAAGACTCCCATGGTAGGGTGTTGTAAGGGTGTTGCTTGTTTGGCCACCCAGACTCTGGAAATAATCACACAGAAACTGTATTAATTAAATTATTGCTTGGCCTATTAGCTCTAGATCTTATTGGCTAGCTCTTATATCTTAATTTAACCCATTTCTATCAATCTGTGTATTGCCATGTGGTTGTGGCTTACTGGCAAGGTTTCGGCTCGTCTGTTCCCAGAAACGGCTACATGATATCTCACTGACTCCACCTTTTTTCTCCTAGCATTCAGTTTGGTTTTCTCTGCCTAACTTTATTCTGCTAAGCCACTGGCCGAAACAGCTTCTTTATTCATTTACCAATAAAAGCAACACATATACAGAAGGACTTCCCACACACTAGGAGTCACTAGAGAATTCTGGGCAAGTAACTCAGTTGTGTTACGAGTGTGAAAATAAAAAAGATGGTAAGCAGTAGAGACATGGACCAAAGGTCACAAGCTTTGGGTCTAAGCATATTCTGGTCTGATTTACTTGCATTATACCCACTTTGGGGTCTCACCTCCCTTCCCCTGTCATTATGAAGATTTTCCTGATTTCTAACCTCTTACAGCAGTTTAATCCTGTCTCCTCTTTTATAGTGGTCATAAAATTATTCAGCCTTCTTTAATATACAGCTGCTGCATTTGACTCTCTGATCTCCTGAAGCCCTGAATTCCACTGTGTGCAGAGTATTTCATTTTATTGGTTTTTAAATTTTCTTGCTGCACCATTCATATGAGTAGTTATTCTCATATTGTGCACTGGCATTTTAAGCTTGGAATTGATAACTTTGTTCCCCTGTACCTTTCCTAATCTTAAATGGTACAATTAAGTTCCTTTCTAACTACGTTCATTGTCAGGCCAAAGAAACGAGAGTTTTTAAAAAACAATCTTTTACTGCATGTCAGTCCTGTCACATACTCAACCTCCCTCCTGTACCTAATCTGGGTTTTCCACTAAGTGTGCTGCACTCTACCCTATAATCACTAACGGCAACAATTGTGAGTTCTTTTCAGAACCATGAGGTCATTACCTGACAAAAATCTTATATTTAAGTAGTATTTTTGTCCCCAAAGGTACTAGCTGTTCTTTGGCAATAATCTCCATCCTCCAGACAGCATCCGTTTAATGGAAAAGCGTGTGCATGTGACGGCATGTCTATATGCACTTCCCTGATGGGGAGTTTGCCCCATCTTAGGGGCTGCTGTAAGGGAAGACTTTTAAGGCTAGATAGAATGGTTATACAGGTCTCATGCAAGGAAGCAATGTTTGCTGTTACTGCAGTCTTGTCTTTTAAGGTGGCCAGCCAAAAGCCAAGAAATAGGTCCAAACAAAATCAAACAGAACATTGAGCAGTTGCTATAGGCAAGGAAAAGGGCTAGTCCAGCCTTTTATTAAGCAGAAGTGTGTGGGGGTGCCTGACCTAGGATGCTGCTGTGTAATTGGAACTAGCGGGGCACAAAAACGGTGGTTCTTATTAGAATCTGCAAGATGTAGTAGTTTTGTACACTTTTCTTATATAAAAAAGGGATACCTCCAAAGGGGATGGCATTTTTTTTCCTTTTCTCTTGATCTGCGACTCTTTGAAGTGTCCATGTGGTTCATATCTCAGGTGTCACTACCTTTGTTCTTAACAGGCCTGATGAAGGGAGGAAAATTGTCTTTGTAGTACCAACAAACAGATGGCTTTGGAATGATTTAATACCATTTCTTTAGCGCTCATGCGTGGCACAGGCCCTTCCTGTTATGAAATAGTAATGGGGCGTGAGGAAGCATGAACTGGTGTTGTGTTTCTGTGATAACATCTGAAAATGCAGGAGAGCAGGCTCATACAAATGGCAGGCTCAGTTCTGAAATGCAGGCTAAGACCAGACCAGACCTATTGAGACCATTTTACTGACCTTCACAGTTTTACTTAGAACGCTGGATTGGTGGGAGTGAATAAACTCAGAAATCAAAATATAATCTCCCAATGTAGTATAAACCAAATAAGTGATAAAATCATGATGAAAATACGGAAACTTTAAAGCAGTAACAATGTATTTTTTTTTTTTGCCTCAAGCTCAAGTTCAGCTTGAGGTGGTCCTCAGTGCAGCATGGACCTTAGATCTCCCCATGTGCTGGGGCATGATGGTATATTACTACTGTGTGCTATGCAAGGTTCATTCCCTGGCTGCTTCTTAGAAATAGCTGAGGTTTGGAACATGTGTTAGGAAACAAAAATACAGTCCATCCCAAGCTCTCCCAAACATTCAAGTCAGAGTCTTGAGTTCTGTGGACATCACAGAAGACATTGGTCAGTGAATTGATAATGACTTCATTTTGTTCTGTCTGTTCTTAAGTTCAGTATGTCATAGATAAAAGTTGGGGGAGGGTGGAGATGGAGGAAGGATGGTTATTGGGGAAGGGAATAAGATATCTACATTAACGGGAGTCTTTTTAAGATTTGCAAGGGACTTGTCTCTTGAGGGGATCCCAGGCATTCATAGGGAGGTCCCAGCTAGGTACTTGGGCAGCAGAGGAGTGGGTGCCTGAACTGAACTTGTCCCATAGTTACTTTGTTGAATATCTTAATCGTCACCATAGAAATTTTGCATGATGTATGGAGTTAGAGCCAGAGACCCACATTCACATCAGAACAAGGGATCGAGCTACCATGTCCAGTGGAAGAGCAGAAGGAGGGAGAAAATGAGAAAGGAAGTCAGGACCATGAGGGACTGGCCCACCAACA
Source organism: Dicrostonyx torquatus (assembly GCA_028555095.1). Taxonomy (NCBI): domain Eukaryota; kingdom Metazoa; phylum Chordata; class Mammalia; order Rodentia; family Cricetidae; genus Dicrostonyx; species Dicrostonyx torquatus. Next base: position 2,425,950 of record JAQHUG010000252.1, on the reverse strand, counting down.
GAGACAGTGTGCTCGATCTATTGGGAGCTCATCAAATCCAGCTGGACCAAGACTGAATGAGCATATGACCTAACTGGACTCTATGAATGTGACTGCCAGTGGGGATTGACTGAGAAGCCAATGATAATGGCACTGGGACCTATCTCTTCTGCATGTATTGACTATTTGGGAACCTATTCTATATGGATGCACATCTTCTTAGACCGAGATGGAGGGGGGCGGGCCTTGGGCTTCCCATAGGACAGGGTATCCTGCACCATCTTAAGGAAGCAGGGGGAGGGCGGTGGGGTAGTGGGGGAGCGGGAGGGTCGGGAACAAGGGGAGTAAATGTAAATTTTTCTTTTAACAATAAAAAAAGGGAAAAAAAACAAAGAAAAAAAAGTGATAGCTTTTGTGTTGTTTTATTTGATATATTTTAGAATCACACTTTTCCTATAATGTAGGGAAGTTAGACTATCACTATCAGGTTGGCATCATTTAGTAACTTTAAAGAAGACTCTAGTATATTTTTGATGTATTTTATATGTTACTGACTTATATATTATATATATACATATATATATATATATATATGAATTCTGGTAGGCTCATCTTTATTTAATATAGATCATTATAGAACTTGAGAATTAAACGGTATTCACGGACTTGATATGCTCTTGCAAAGCTGTATTGTGGAGCATCTCAGAACACCTCATCACCCTTTGACCCTTCCACCTAAGACTTACATCCAAACTCATACCTGCCATGAAGGAAAACATGGGTTTCAGAAAATGCCCTAGTCATATATTATCTCAGTTGCAGAACCGAGCATTGTTCTGAGCCAAAATGAATTTTCTTTCACCATTTCCACTGTGCCAAATTAATCCACTCACTACTAAAACATGCTGAAGAGTCCGAGTCACTTTATTTTTGCTTGAGCATCTAAAGACTGGGAGTTTAAGTATTTGTTATTTCTCCAGGTAGATATCCTAAATTCATGCCATCCTGTAGCTAATGACTATTAGTTTAAGTTATGGAAGAGTTGGTTTAATGTTTCAATAGTTGAGAGAACACCAAAACATTGACTGATAGAAACAGCTTAAAACAGATATTGATGAAAAGACAATTTTGTAGTCTGTGTTTCCTTTTCTCAACAATAGCCAAGTTTTTTCTTGGGACTGCAATCTGAATAAATAATTGTTGACTATGTTAAATGACAGGGATAAATTTCAGGAAAGACTAGGTTTTCCTACTTGATATAGTCAAAGAAATAGGACATAATACAATACAAACTAGCAATGACCTAGACAGGATGGAATTGCATTTATTCTCATTCAAAATCTAGGAAATAATCAAGGCTAGTATGACATCAGGACTAAGATTTCTCTCACTGCTTTAATCTTTTATTCTTAAAGTGACCTGATAGCCTAGAATAGCTAGTCTAGCTTTTATCACCATGAAGATACTCCAGAAAAGGAAGAAGCAGTAGCAAACACAAACTAAAAGAACACCCTCTTAATTATATCACATTGGGCAAATTCATCCTCTTAATTATATCACACTGGACAAATTGGGGAAGCATGGTCATATCTAGTAGTCTGGGAGTTGACGGGGCTCAAACATTCTGAGGAAATGAATACTCAGGAAAAGAATTCGGAAATGAAGAGAACACTGTTGGTGTAATGCTAACACTCTAATTCATACCATTGTAGGCCATCGGGAAAACCTCATTTCTTACAGTCTGAATAACTTCCTTTTGAGGGCTGGATTGTCACATAGACATTCTAATTATTCACCATTAGGTGTCTGAAATTTTCAATGCTGTGAGTTTCAGGCATGTCCTTTAGTTTTTATCTTTGGTTAAGTCTTGTTTTTATTATTCAAGCACTTTATTAGCACAAGATTAGCACTAAAATTCCTTCCTGCTTTATATTTCTTAGTAATGACTTATTTTATTATTTTGTCTTTGTTCTTTTATCTGTCCAGGTAAAAATTAAATACAATTTGACTAAATAATACATCACACTTTACTCCTGCAATAATCCGTCTCTCCTTTTGGTTTCACAATATCTAAACTTTATCAAGTTCTTTACAGATAATCTTTACGAATTCCAAAGAAATGTATTGAAATAGTGGAGTTTCTAATTTTGAGATTATTGCATTTGTAGGATGGTGTAGACATATATTTCTTCAGTTTCATGGAGCTCAAATGTCTGGAGAAGATGGGTTCTTATAATTTATAAGTGGGAGTATCAATTATATTGGAAGCTGTACAATGTTTATTATTCTCCATTTTTTCTGCAATAAATTCTTAAACAAGGTGCATAGATATGAAAATTTGTTTACCTAGGTAAATAAATTATAGTCTTGAAACACACTAATATTAATATATACAATAAATATTACACATGTATTAAATTCTAATGGTCAAATAGTTAAGAACTTTAATGAAACTCATTATTAATGTTATGGCAACAAATCTCTCTTTGACCTTGAGTTTTATAGACCATTTTGCTCATAACACGGCCGAAGAGAAGACTCCATTCTGTACTATTCTGTTCAATTTATTCTTTCATAATTAATTGCAAGTTTTGGATACTGTTATATTACTGCACATTGTCAAGAGGTGGTACAATAAATACAAGATGTTACAATGTGTCTGCCTAACCCTGTCATAAGGAATTCTACTTCCTTATAGTGGATGGACACTTTCAAAAGTTCTGTTATTTGACCTGGATGAGAACTATGAGTCAAGCCCTTGATCTCCAAACATAAGCAGTTATATTTTTAAGTCATTCTGATAAAGGATGGATCCCTGTTTATGGAAGCTATACTTGTACCAATAAATTGCAGCAATGCATCCAAGATTAACGAGGTGGGGCCACAGGGATTTTGACCTTGCATAAATAAAAAAATAGCATCAAAATCTGTTTTAAGAATAGTCCAGAGGGTCTAAGAGAGATTCTTATATTTTCTGGGTCTTATTAATGTTCCCTTTGGAGAATTGCTGCTACATAAGCTGAATTTATCTGCCAATGAGAAAGTACTAAATTAATAGAATTGACCAAAAGAAAGAAAGCATATGATGCTCTTGACTGCATAATTCATTGTCTAAGCTGATAACCAGTAAATAACATTGATATACAGCCACTCTTCCCATACATGAGGAGGCAAAGAGAAACTGAGATGGCTAAATGTTGTAGTGAATTTGGGTGTTATGTTACTTGCTCTGATTAACTTGATGATTTTTATCATCAATTAAAACTCCAAAGAGTTTAGACTGATAACGCATACAAAGTTTCCAGAAGTGTTAGGAATGGTTACAATTTTGAATGCTCATATCTAATTCTTTTTAGGTTAATATTTGAAATAGTCTCAATCACTGTGTAATCAAATGAGTTTTAAATGTTATTGTACAACATTAGCATTGCTTAGTGTTTGTTAATTTTGTTTCTGGCTGGGTTTTGTAGTTTGGATCTCTTCATTTTTTTTGTCATTGTAAAATAAAAAAGAAGCCGGGTGGTGGTGGCGCACGCCTTTAATCCCAGCACTCGGGAGGCAGAGGCAGGCGGATCTCTGTGAGTTTGAGACCAGCCTGGTCTACAAGAGCTAGTTCCAGGAAAGACTTCAAAGCTACAGAGAAACCCTGTCTCGAAAAAAAAAAAAAAAAACAAAAAAATAAAAAAGAATTTTATAAAGACATTAGTAGTGCAAGTATGATTTTTTTCCTGGAGTTAGAAAAGTTTTACAATCTACATCTACCCCAAGCATTGTTTGTAATAAGTCCTGGATATTCGGGTTTAACAAGAGCTCCAAGGACCTCAGTGAAAGGCTTTCTAAAGACAGCATGAATATGCAGGACCAGAAAAATTTCTATACTTTTCTTTTTTGGAAATGTCAAGTAGATGCTTCTCTCCAAATGTTCTCCATTGCCTGAGGAAATGTAGAGGAGCAGTCCACTAATTTTGGCATTTGGACTTCCTTTCTTCAAAGGCATCTTGTCCTGAGGGAATGTTTGGAGATCCATAACTGTGATTTAAAAAGAGGGCTCTACTGTAACACGAACTCTAATTGTTCTTAATAAAATCTCAGGGTCAGATATTCGGGGGTGAAGGCTGAAGGATCAGATAAGAGGGCAGTCAGCCACTAGAGAGACCTTTTACTTCTACTGAATCCTCAGACCAAATGGGCAATCCTACCCTCAGATTGCACTGAGCTCCTCCCGTCTCCTCCTGCCTCATGTCCTCTCTCCACCCAGCCATATCCCTCCTGTCTCTACCTCCCTAGTGCTGGGATTAAAGGCATGCCAGGATCACCTTTGTATGAGCTCTTTTTCTCTTTTATACTACCTCAAGTTCGTGTAGCCCATGGTGACCTTGAACTAACAGAGATCTGTCTGCCTCTGCCTCTGTCCTGGGATTAAAGGAGTGTGCCTCAACTGCCTGCCCCGAGTGTCTTACTGCACTCTGATCTTCAGGCAAGCTTTATTTGTTAAAACACAAATAAGATATACTACAGACTATACAATAAATACATTCTTTGTAACAGCTCATCAGCTGGTAACACTAGAAAACAAATTTAGAAAGAAATGTGAAGGATTGGAGAAATGACTTGGCCACCACATCTGATGACCTGAGTCTAGCCTCTGGGGCTCACATGACAGAAGGAGAGAATCAACTTCCATTCTCTAACTTCCACTGACTCACTATCACACACACACACACACACACACACACACACACACGCATGCACGCACGCATGCACACACACTCACACACATGCATGCATGCACACACAAACAAATAAAATTTATGAATATTTTAATTTGAGTTTTCAAAACAGGGTCTAGTGACTTGGGACACATGTTAAAGCTGCATCAAGAAAACTCTCCTATTCACATGGACACACATACGGCTCACCTACTCACACAAAGCTTGTTTAAGATATAATCAAGGCATTAAAAGTAATTCGTTAAGCTCCTGCAAGTATCTGCTAGTGACCACTTTGCCATAGGCTATAGGCTTTCATTTTTATTGCTGGTGTGAGTCAGTGATAGGTACAGAGTTATTGCTCGATAATGACACCATTACTGTGTTTCACAACTGTATTTGGTCTTGGGGCAATTTTTAACCTGTTTGATTCCCAGCACAGAGCAGTAACTGAACAGGCTATTCTAAATGTGCACATTTGTTATCCAGATACTATAGATCAGGGTCAGCTGGGAAGCGCCAGACAGGATATTCAGGGCTGTTGGAATCATGTTGAGTTATGGCTGCTCACCCAACCCAACAACATTCACTCTTGGCATTTTCAGATGGCACTGGCCCCTATGCCAGTAATTTGTGCCTATTTATTATTGAAGGTAGGTCCAGTAAGGGAAGCCATATGGTTTGTCGTTCATGTCTGCAGCATTTGGGAAGTAGCAGATGCAAAATTGAGCACACCTGGAATTCAGAGGCAGAAGCCCTGACAGAGCAATCTGTTATGTAACATTATATATGCTGGAAGATTTGTGGGGACAAAGTCCCTACAGAAACAACCTGCCTGCATATAACCCATGTCTTAATACATAACCTGCACTGGCTGTTGGGCATTTATTTTTCATAGCTGGCTACATTTATACTCTCATTAGTTTTCTGTGACAAATGAATAAATATGGCAGCCCATAGTTTATTTGAAGGAATAAAAAGAATAGGAGGTATAATTTGCAAATGCAGGCATTACCTTCAGTATATTATTTTGCAACAACGTGGTAATGTTTATATGGAAAAAGAGCACACTTCCATGTGGTTGGTAGTGTATCTGAGAATTGCTGAGTTTTATGTAAATAATTGTGATAGCATTCTCTGCATTATGTTTTTGCTTTATTGATAATAAGAATCCCTCTGTGGAAGAGGTACGGGCTGAGTGTCATGTGGACTATATACTTGGGCTGCTTAAGTCAAATGTCACTGTAGAAAGCTGGACTCAAGGCACAGTTGGACTTAGGCACAATATAACTCTAGTATATTTGACAGCAGAAAGTCCTCTACATCTTTGTCATGTGATGACATAGTAGCCCTGATTGACTGACAGAAAGGCGGTTCAACCTTATAGGATAGACATTTTATGATCTAAGGACCTTTGATTTAAGCTGTGTGATGAGCATTTCATCTGCCACCTGAGAATTCACCATCCCATTTGTGAAGAAACTAGCATTTTAATATGCTTTTTGTATGTGAGAAACAATAGAACAAAGATAAAGAGCAAAGATAATTACCATGGCCAAAGGATTTGCTTCAGTAGCCAGCAATTGTGTTAGGTTAAGGGAAAGTCACCCATAGATAAAGAATAGATTATTAGTGTTGATATGTTCTGTAGTTTAATATATGAATTATAATAAAAGAAGTATCATTATTCATCTAATATTCTGTTTTAATAGCAGTTATAAAAGGAGAAAAAGTGAACCATTTTTAAAATTCAACAATAGACCATTTTATTAATGCAGAGATAAAATTTTAGAAATTTCAAAAATGGAGAGATACCAAGGAAGAAATGGGACTCAGGAAGATAACTTTATATAGATAAGGTTAGACAGACCTTGGGGAGTGAGAGCAACAAAGGAAAGAAATGGCTGAGCCCATGAGAGCAGCCACGGCACAATAACCCAAGTGTGAGTGCAGTCTGAGGCAAGGAATAGCCGCCCCACATACAGTTGTAGATCTTGATTAACTTTCCACCAAATTCTGCCTTGGGAATAGGACTTCACTTCATAACAAAAGCGTTATAGTAGGATGAAATCATCACATTTTCAGGAGATGGTAGACATGTAATGAGCTTCACTTCGAGAAAAACCCAAAGGGAACTAAAAAGAGCTTTTCCCTGTGAAGAACATGTTTAAAGGAAAGACTATTATTTTTATGTGGCTATATTAATGAGATTACATGTAACAATAGGTTGCCAGGTGCTGACTTGTGGCTCCTTTTTCTCGTTTTTTTATGTCACTATCCTGATGTACCTTTTCTCCTTTCAACTCTTTATCACCATCCTTGTTTCAAGGAAAAGTTAAAAAGTCTGTTCCTCGTCCCCCATACTACTGGGGAGCCATGAAATATAGAGAGAAATATTGATATCCATAATTTGAGTTTTTTTCTTGTGTATTTGCCATAACAGCTATAGAATGCTTGCAGTTCTATATGGATGTAAACCACATTCTTAACTCTCAAAGTATTAGGCATTTTGGTTACATTTTAGTCACACTAAAACATGTATTTTGCTCTATTCATAATTAAGCCATCAATATCACTGTGTCTTGAGTAGCTAAAAAGATCAGGGTTATCAGGATTATTCTCAAAACAGGTTTATTTATCTAAAACATTTGTCAACACTTGAATAGCACCGAATCGTGCTAGGCACCATTGTTGACAGTTAACCAGTATGAAAGTATTGACAGAGAGTTTATGATAGGCTGAGACTAGATTAGTTTTGGCTGAAATTATTCAGATCACTTAAAGATTTGCTGTTTATTTTGGGAATGGAAGAGAGTAGAGGTTTAAAATGTTTAAGCACAGAAATTATAGCTGAAATCAACATTATTCAACCTTCTTTATCTAGGATGTGTGAGTCATGCTCCTCAAAGTTCATAGGTGGGCTTTCAGAGACTCCATTTATCAGATACCCATTTAATGATAGTGATCTAATATACATATTACCATGTATAGATAATGGAAATAGAATTACATCACTTTCCTGCCTTTCCTCCACAGCACCCCCTACTCTCAAATTGACAGCTCTTTTCATTTGATTGTTATTCTTAAGGTTGTGTGTGTATATGTATGTACCAATGTAGAAATATAACCTGTTGAGTTTTATCTTTGTTTGTGTGTATATGGTTTTAGTCAGATCACTTTAGTTTGGACAATCAATGAGGGGGTTTACCCCTAAAGGAATCTAATTCTCTTTTTCCCAGCAGTCAATAGCTGTTTGTAATTCTTTGTCTAGGAGTAAGATCTCACAAAATTTCCACTCTTTCTGTGTTAGCACATCCACTGTTCTGGTCTTGTTTATGCAGCTATTTCTATAAAAGAGTGTCTTACAGAAGACTTCCTGTAATTCTAGTTCTTACAATATTTTTGCCCCATTTTCTATGATGATTCATGAATCATGGATGTAATAACTGTGATAAAGATTTATTCCTTGGGGATGGGGTCCTCATAACCCATTGATATCTGCTTTGTGGTTTTCTGTGATGTCCTCCATTTCTTTTAAAGAGAGTATTCTTTTCTGTGGGTACAAGGATAAGATTTAGAATGTAGTAAGGAATTATACTGGTCCAGCAAAATGGTGGTAGTAATTCTTTTCTAATGGCTATGACCTCATTAACCTCAAAAGCTGGCTGTTCTCAGTACATGGCATGATTTCCCTACTTTTGATTAAGCTATTGTGGTGCACAAACGCCTGCCTGTCTGCGCACTATGCGCTACCATACAGTTACTGAGCTGCTTCGGGCTAGGGGCTGAAAGTTGAAATACACAAATATGCACGGACATGGAGACAACGCAGACAGGGAGACAGACAGACAAAAAGGAAGACAGAGACATGGACCTCTAGTCACTGGTAAGAAGCCCTTTTTTCCAATAGCACCATGGAGGCTTATATACCCAACACAGCTTTCAGTAACTTAAATCAGAAGTAAAGATCTCTAACAGGGAAGAGCAGCTGGAAGCCAGGACTCCAAATGATCCCAACACTATTGGTTACCGCTGATATGTGAATGCCACTTAATGGACCAATTTATTTTTAACAAAAGAAAAAACCCAAAGCCATCCAATGACGGTGGTGATGTCACCTACTGGCTAGTGTTTATCATCATCTGTTCCTTTTAGGTTTAGATTTTTATGAACACACTAGTTGTAAAAAATTAAAATAGTTACTGTATAAAATGTGTACAGAATAAAAATTATTGATGTTTATATGGAATAATTATAATTAAATTTCTGTTTTTAAAGAGTATCTAGCAAAAATAAGAAACAGAGATGGGTGTGGTTTCCCACAGCTTTAAACCCAGTGCTTGGAAGGTAGGAGAAACGGAGTCTATGTTAGTTAGAGTACACTAAGAGATGTATATTAAGACCATATCTCAAAAAAAAAACCAGCAAACAAAAACTCCAGAAAAATAGTGAAAACTAATAAAAATGTTCCAGAGTGAACTAAGGATAAACAATTACTAAGTGTAAGCTGTTACACATGCTTCCCAAATCTTTGATGCCAGTTATTCAGACAAGGGATTGTACTGAGACTTGACATAGACTTTGTCTAATCTACAGCTATGTCCAGATCTTCTTGGAAATGTCACAGATCAAAATAGAAGCAGTGAACAAAATATTCTATCATGAGATTTACCTGATAGCATTAAAGGAAAGTAGAAAGTGTCCTGGAGAATTCTTGACAGTGAGAATGGCTTTGAAAAAATTAAAATATGCTGATGTATTGAGTTTCTTCAGGGTTAGTGGTCAGTAACTTTGAGAGAGTGACACTGAGCAGAATCCTAGATGACAAGAAAATGCTGGCCCGGCAAATATTTGGGGGTAGTGCATGCCTAGGGAAAAAGAAGATAAAAGAAATCTAAGACAAGGGTAATTCTCAGAGAATCAAAAAATAAAAGATGATTTTTTTTTATCTAGTCTGAGACAGTAGGAAACTTGGATTTAAAAGCATATAGTATGAATCACATTGTAGAGGTCTTAATGTTATCAAATTTCAGAAGGGGAAATACTTCAATTGGACTAATTTCTTACCTTTTCTACTAGGACATCAATATGGGCTTCTAAAATTAACACATATTGCTCAACAGTACAATTATACTTGCCTAGTTATTGTTGTGATGAAATACCATGACTAAAGCATCGTGGTGAGGAAAGGTTTATTTAGCTTATACTTTTACATCACTGTTCATCATTGAAAGAAGTCAAGACAGAGAGTCAAGAAGGGCAGGAACCTGGAGGCATGAGGTGATACAGAGGCCATTGGGGGATGCTCTTTACTGGCTTGCTCCACATTGCTCTCTCAGTATACTTTTTAAAATTTTTATTAAAATCCAGGACCACCATCTCAGGGATAATTCCCTTCTTCCCAGCATTCTGTTCTGTCTACTATGCCCACCTAAGGGCTGCCCTTTCAAAAGGCCAAGGCAGTCTCTTTATTTAACCAATGAAAGCAATAGAAATACAGAAGGACCTCCTACACCAATTATGTAGGTTATAGAGTCTTTGATTGATCATTTATAAGTAGTAGCTCTTTGATTTTTTTCAAAGACCCTTGTAACCTAGAATATTTTCAATATATTTTCTAGTATTTTGTGCATTCAAGAATTTTAAAACTTTCTTCTAGTACATCATGTGAACAAATATTAAGTGTTTTTCTATTGTGTTTTTAAAATACCTTTGTGAGTACTGTGAATTAATACTCTCTAATAAACCATAATAACTAATGGCAATAGGTGAGGTAGGATTAAAGACACACCTAGGAACACCTCATTTTTGACAAAGAATCTGAAAATATAAAATGAAAAAATAGAGAGTATATTCAACAAATGATGCTGGCATAACTGGATATCAACATGTAGAATAATACAAATAGATCCATATCTATCTTTGTGCATATAACTCAAGTACAAATGGATCAAAAACCTTAACACAAAACCAACTACATTGAAACTCATAAAAGAGAAAGTGGGAAGTATACTTGAATACATTGGCACAGGATACTGCTTCCTAATATAACCCAAGTAGCACAGATACTAAGACCAACAATTAATAAATGGGATCTGAAATTGAGAAGCTTCTGTAAACCAAAAGACACAGTCAATAGATAAAATGACAGCCTACAGATTTGAAGAAGTTCATCACAAACCCCACATCAGAGGACTGATCTCCAAAATATACAAAGAACTCAGGAAACTTAACATCAAAAGAACAATAATCCAATAAAAAAAAATGGGGTATAGACCTAAACAGAGAGCTCTCAACAGACAAATCTCAAATGCTGAAAAAACACTTACGGAAATGTTCATCATCCTTAGCCATCAGAGAAATGCAAATCAAAACAACTCTGAGATTCCATCTTACATCTGTCAGAATTGCCAAGATTAAAAAAAAAAACAACAAAAACCACTGATAACAGCTTATGCTGGAGAGGATATGGGGTGAAGGGAACACTCCCCCATTGCTGCCGGTAGTGAAAACTTGTACAGTTGTTTTAGAAATCAGTATGGTGATTTCTCAGAAAATTAGAAAACAATCTACTTCAAGACCCAGAAATACCACTATTTGGTATATACCCAAAAGATGCTCAATCATGCCACAAGGACATGTGGTCAGCTGTGTTTATAGCAGCATTATTTGTAAGAGCCAAAATCTGTAAACAACCTAGATGCCCCTCAACTGAAGAATGGATAAAGAAAATGTGATACATTTACACAATGGAGTACTACTCAGTGGTAAAAATGATGACATCTTGAAATTTGCAGGCAAATGGATGGATCTAGAAAAAAACATATTGAATGAGGTAAAAAAGACCCAGAAAGACAAATATAATATGTATTCACTTATAAGTGGCTTTTAGACATAAAGCAAAGAAAAGGCCACAACCCCAGAGGAAACTAGACAACAAAGAGCACCATAAGAGAGACATGCATGAATCTACATAGGAAGATAAAAGGACAAGATCTCCTGAATAAATTTGGAGCATGGGGGTTCATGGGAAAAGGCAAAAGAGGAGAGGAAAGGAAAGGAAGGGAGTGGAGAACAAAAACCATATAGCTCAAAAAAACACTAAAATAGATGGGTGTAGTCAGATCCAACTGTAATCTCACTGCTGTGAGGTATGGAAAGAGAAGAAATGCTGACTCCCAACCTAGGTCTAGCTCTAGGTTCAGTGAGAGACTATCTCAGGGGACAAGACAGAAAGTGATACAGCATCACAGCTAGAGCTAGAGTCTTCCTCTGGTGTACATACATGCATCTATACATATGCACTCACATAAGTACGCAAACACAAAACACACATGCAACTTCCACATATGGGACACCATTTCTATACCACTAAAATCACCCAACAATTTGTACAACTCTAGATAGAAAAACGTATGTACTAATATTTCATTTAATATTCACATTGCATTTGTTCTATGTTTAGCATAGTTCTAAAATATACTATCTTATACTTTATAATAAGTCCTTATGTGAGATTTATTTTGAAAATTAGCATGTAAATTTCATTGCACAATAATAATTTTAGGTTGGATAAATGTTTACTTTTGAAATATATTTTATTAAATAAAATGTCAGCCTTATGATTGTTATAAATGTCTATGATGTATTCATAGGGATATAGTTTGGCTAGCCAGTCACAGAAAGAGTTGTGAGAATACTTTTCTATTTGAGTTACTTATTAGACAAAACAATGCCACATGATATTTCATATCTTATGGAGAACAAAGCTGGTAGGTAGATAGTATAAAGAAGAAATAGCTATGGATTAATGAAATGAAACATGTTTGAAAGAAGATTACAAAATGATAATTATCTATAATTAAACATCAGTGACTGCAAGTAAGTCTGTGTTGAAGGTAGTCAGGTACATGTATCTATGTAAAATCAGTTACAGTCTGTTCTCTGGGCAGATGGCGGAAAATGTTCTGTGTAGGGACTAGCCAGTGGTGTGCAGGGTGACTGTTAGCCATCCTTCCTTGTGTGCTCAGTTTTGGCCTGCATGTACACTGTATGCAGCACTTTATGCCCCAGACTGTGTGAAACAGTGCAAAGACAGTATGGCTCACCCCTATGGAATTCACAATCTTCACAAGAGAACTGAAATGATCTCTTAATTTTCTTTGTCTTTCAGTTTCTCAAAAGCACATTAATTCTTTTCCCCTTCAGATCAAGACGTTTTGCCTTTTCACCTTTGCTCTCATCTAAGCCTAGGAGTCTTTTCTCCCTTATCTAGGCAGCCGACTCTGGTGAATTACTACAAAGCAATTGAAAGGCCTTAAAAAAATACTTTCTACCAGTGACACAATAATGTGAAGCTGAGCTCCCAACAATGGCATGAGATACAATCATCACCTACATCAGGGATAAAAGATGGGAGCCTTGCTGCGTCTGGTAGGTTGCTAGCCTGGTTTGGGTTATAGTGTACCATTTTTGACAAAAGACTTGCCTTGCAGAACCCCAAAAGACTTTTTAAAAAGTTCTTTGACTATTTTATACATATGTATAATTTTTAAAAATATTCATACCACAGTGTGAGAGGCAACATTTCTGAAGGAATTTTAAAGTGTGAGAAGTATCTGAGTCCTAGGAAAGGGATTTGAGTTCTTCTGGTTCACGTAGAATGAAGTTGAGGGTAAGAGCTGGCTTTTATGAGTAGGCGACGGATGCTACAGAAAGGATGCAGATGCATTGGCAGTGAAGTGGGGAGCATGGCAGTTAAAAGGGTACATGAATAGGTTCAGATAAAAAAAACCCTAGTTTACTTGGAGAATAGATTATAGGGAAAAAGAGACAGTACAGATGATTGAAAGAGCGCTATTGCAAAAATTTCGGTTGGAGGCAACTGATGACCTTGTTTAGAATGAGAGTTGTGAAAATAAAGTGGAATGGAATTTTATTCAATTATAAAGAAGAAGATCCTTCTTGCAGGAAAATGGAGCACTCATGTTAAGTAAAAGAAGTCAGGCTCAGAAAAACAAACCTCAAATTTTCTTATACAAAGAGATATTGCCTATCTACCTATCTATCTGTCTATCTATCTGTCTATCTATCTATCTATCTATCTATCTATCTATCTATCTATCTATCTATCTATCTATCTATCTTCTTTCATCTGTCTATTACATGATAATAGAAAACAGACTTTGGGGGAGTTTGAAGGGAGGGTGAAGATAAAAAGGGGCTTTGGGTTTTCATCATGAAACAAAACAGGACAGTAGCTGGTAGGAATCAGAGAAAATGTCACAGACAGCAAAAATCTAGATGGGTCATGTTCAGAGGCTATTCTTTGACTGTCATTTTGGTCCCACTATCATGCTGTAAAACAACACCAAGCAAAAGAGTCAGGGTGTAAAGCAGCCTGTAGGGAGACAGAGTGATGAGGTCTAAAGAGGTTTCCAAATCAAGCCCATGGCAGAAACAATTACTGGCTTCAGTCTCTTTTGTGAGTTCCTTAAATTATCTAGCGTTATTTATAAAATGGGATGAAAATATTTACCCTGTGTGTTTGCTTTGGAGCTTAATTCAACCAATGTTTACAAAATACCTTGCACATAGTAGATGATAAAAATGAAGGTCTCCTGGCCTCCTGCTGTGTAAATTAATTCATATCAATGAGAGCTCTCATTCAGCTACACGATTAATGAACATCTTTATTCTGAAGGGTTTATTCCTTGTCCATTTTATCCTGAGGTTTGGAGTATGAAAGCATGGGGTTAATACCTATGCTATATTCTAAGCATCTGGTGTAGTTCAAGGCAAATTATGTTTTAAACCATATCACACAATATCAAATTCTTTACTTTTTATTTCCTAGTCAATTCTTTGAGATCATTGCTATTTGTTTTCTTTAATAAATAATGATAGGTAGGCATAGTTTTGAAGGATATAGCAATATCTCTTATTCCTGCCTGGGAATCCTGAGTCCTAGTGTTTGTAGTGTATTCCTCTAATCATGCAGCTTCTTCAGAACATAGGGCTTTCTGAATTTCACTCTTAAGCCAGAAATAACCTTTGTTTTCATTGCCTACAAAAGAACTGTGTTGTTCCCTGGAGTTTTCTTTGGCGGATTATTTCAGAGAGTTATAACCCTTTGAACCTGATCAAACTAAGTCATTCATTTATGGAATTTGTCCCACTCCATCTTAGAGATGGAAGTGTAAGGATCTGGCTTCCTGAGATCATTCACTCCATGGCTCTCTGGCTATCATGTTTTGCTGATATTTCAGTATTTCTATGATATTTGGTTTAGGTAAGATTTTTCATTTGGACAGTCAATCAGGTCTGTCCTACCAGCCAGCTTCCAAATAACCACACAGAGATGTATTATTAATTATGAATGTTTAGCTGGGAGCTTAGGCTTGTTACTAACTCTTATAACTTATATCAACCCATATTTCTTATCTAAGCTCTGCCACGTGGCAGTACCACTTTTCAGCATGACATGTTTATCTTCCTTCTTTCCACATCTCCTGATGACTCCCAACTCCGTCCTTCTTCCCCCTATGCTCTTTGTGTCCACAGGTCCCACCTAACCTCTACCAGCCCAGCTACTGGCCAGTCAGCTCTTTATTACCCAGTGACAATAATACATATTTATAGTGTACAAAACATTGTTCCACAGCAATTTGAGGCATTGATTTATTATTCTTTTTGCTTTGATTCCATGACACATCCATCTCCAGAAGCACCATTCTCAATAATAGGCTGCTAGCCACACAACACATACTACTCCAATCTCCATTTAGACAGTTAACTGTCATCCTTATTTTGATATGATCAAAAAACAACAACAGAACCCTCCTAATTTCTCTGTCTCAAACTCTCCCATGTGCTCTCAGGGCATGAACCTTAGCCACCTTTGACTCCTGCTTTAGTGAAATAGACATCCAGTCTGGTCATCCTGGCTTGACATTGCTGTGGCCTGTCCTAGTCTTTCCCCATATGGTCTTGCCTGGATATTTTAGTACCGTCCAAGCAGTTCTTCGCTCTTCTTCTGATGCTGTTCTCTTGCTTCCATCCCATAGAGGATAGGGTTGAGCTACTTACAATCCTGGGTTTACATATCAGCTTCTCTACTTTGTCTCAATGCTCCCCTGCCAGACTCCCATTTTTTCTCCCTTGCACTTGGCTCTAACTACAACAGCCCCTCTTTAGTGTCTTGAACCAGCTCTCAAAACCTCAAGGCTTTTGATTATTTGTTTTCTTTGGAAGCAGAATCTTCTTCCTCTAGATAAAGAAATTGCTATTTCCACATCTTCTTTATGCCTCTGTTGAAATATCACAGTATCAGAGAGGCCTCTTGGGACCACTCATTATTAAATAGCTAAGCCTGTGCTTCTATTCTGTGCCTACTCATGGCATGCTATTGCTTTCTCTTAGTATTGTTACTGCTTGATAAATATATTTTCCATTTCTTATTTAACCATATTATACTGTTAGACATATTAGATCACTAAGAATAAGGACTTTTGGTCAGTTTTCCTTACAATTAGAATAATGCTTGTCTTGAAATAGAAACTCAAGGGTCTCTTTGTTGAATAACTAAGGTAATGTTAATATTAGTATATAAGTTGTCATTTTTATAGATTGGGCAAAAGTCCTTAAGTTTATAAATTTCAATTATTTTTCTTTGATTGCTTTTATGCCTCTGACCTTTGGATTTATCATAATTAACTATGGCATTGATAATAAATATTCTGAATTTTTTCTCACAACTTCCACAGCATCCCTTTACTATACTGAATGGCTAATATCACAGATAAATCATTTCTTGTAAAATACTATAAAATAAATCTATTTTAATTGCTAATAATTTTCATGCAATGCTAGATTTTGCTGCATTTATTTTACTTATTTTAAAATTTAATACTTACTGTATCTGGCATCCTGAACTGAATAAAAAGCAAGCCTGTTCTAATGCCGTTAAGAGATTTCATCCAACATGAGGTAGAACAAGTAGCATTTTTTTCTTCTGACTTAATTCCCATTGACCATCCTTGGTACGACGGAGATGAAGGTCGGCATTTTAGCTTGTCTCACAGCCAAACTAAGACTGTCTAATTGAGTTTAGGAGCACATGCACTTGAAATTGAAAGTCCACTGACTGCAAGGGGAACCTGCCATGGCCACATTTTGTCTCCTTCCCAGTGGTGCGCTACAGCTGATCTCAGCTGAACCACTTGTGATGCTTGTTACTGCTGCAGTGTCAATGAATTTAGAGTGCTAATCAATTAGCAGTAAATAGGTTTCTTTGTCAATTTGGAAGCATCCCAATGAAGATAAAAAGAGAGTGGGATAGAGTGATAAATAATTTATAGTTGGAAGGAATCCCTATTTCTATCTACCCACTTGTGGGTTCTAAGTTTTTGTTTATTGTTAAAGGGGAAACATGAGACCAAGAACCAGAAATAACACAGGCTGTAAATTAAAACTGTTAAAGAAAAAGATATGCAGATTTAGCAGTGCGTTAACTTCCCTCCTTCTCCCTGGATTTCATACACATGCTGCAATTACTAAACTCAACTTGTCTCTGACTCTCCTGGGCAGTGCTGGCATTTATCTTTTGCTGTTATGCCTTGTCTTTTGCCTTGTTTGAAATTATTTTCATGTATACCCTTGGTGCTGTCTGTGTCTTTTCTTCGGAAACTCTATATGTGCGTCAGGATCTCACCTGGTCTAGACTTCTCATTTTTTACTGAATTGATATCTCAGAGACAGTGATTGGGATAATCAGAGCTCTGAGTATGGATGCTTTGTAAAGACTCTTGCTAAACATGGCTACCATTCTTCTTTTAGTTCCTCTCTAGTTGGTCTAGTTCTGATAAAGTGCATAGAATAAAGGCATGTGTTGTAAATGAGCTGCTTATTGGCTCCTGGCTGTTCAGCCCCAATAACCACACAGAAATTATATTATTTAAATCATTGCTTGGCCCATTAGCTCTAGCTTCTTATTGGCTAATTCTTATATCTTAATTTAACCTATTTCTAGTATGTTCTGGCATCTATGTCCGGTGGGGCTACATGGCTTCTCTCTAACTTTTCTTTCTCTCAGCATTCCATTTAGTTTTCCCTACCTACCTCTGTTCTGCCCTGCTCTGCTATAGGCTCAAAATAGTTCTTTATTAACCAATGATATTCACAGCATACAGAGGGGAATCCCATATCAGGCCTGTCTTCCCAGGCCCAGTCCTGAGACCTTGGAGCTCTGCTAGTGCTTCTATATCTGCTTTCCCACCCATGGTATCTAAGATACTGGGCTCAAAATGCAGTCTTCCAATTTTCAGTAGGCACCAAAGGAGTCAGTTTGCTTACCAAGAGTCTAGCTTCTTGATCTTCACAATCTTCATCTCCATATCCTAAATTAGGGGTTTATATTACCCAAAGCCTCTTGACTAGAACTCTGGGCCTCTCTTACATTTTCCCAATCCCCAAACCTGTCTTGAAAAATAATTTTGAGTTTTTAAAAATTTCCTCTACATTGTTGTACATAGATTTTTCTTATTTAGAGTACTCATAGGTGCCTATTGAGAATTGCTTTCAACTTGCACATTCTGGAAAACTGATCTGCAATGTAATCTCTAAAAATATGACAAGGTTATTGTTATCGGTTCAGCACCTTTGTCTACTGTGTTTGTTACTGAAGCCAGAGCTGATTGAGACATATCTTTCTTGCTACCAGGAGAGTGAGCCCCACCTGGTAATGTCTGGAGACAGTTTTGATGATCACACTGTGGGAAATGCCGAGGTCTCAAAGGTGAGGGCCACAGTCTCTGATAAAGTTCTTATATTCCATCTCACAGCCTCCTTTTTCCTTTACTCTCCATCTCAAAAGACTTACTATTTCAAAATATCTGAAGTGGTGAGGATACAGAATATGTATATGTATATAGTGTTGAAATTTTTGGTGATATGGTTATGGTTTTGAAAATGTAATCTATTACTTTTTCTTCCTAACTAAAATTCAATTTTTATTTGCAATTTTATATTCTTTTTTCAAAAGATACGTCTCAAAATTGTATAAGCTTCATATCATTGGTGTTGAATTTATTATCATTGTTTAGAAATATAACTAAAACATACATAATGCTAGTAAATTTGGACCTCACTATGATGATGAGTCATATGCTCATCCCATCTGCCAATTAACCCAGTCACAGTGGTTTCAACCTTTCTTTTTCAGACACTACATCTAGAGCCTCCTCGGCTTCATGAGAACAGGAGCCACAGTAACCACTGGTCTGTGGAATATCTGAAGGGATTTGCTAGCTCTTCCTGACATCACCCTTTATCATGCTCTGGGACACTGAGCCAATATCTGAAATAAGTGTGTAAGAATTTGTGTTGATGTTGGAACTGTGTTTTTATATATACTGCCTCATGTATTCAAAGGTCTTCCAGTTCTTATGTCAGGAGTGTTAAGCCCTTGGGAAGCAATTCTTGTACCCTTCAGAATGAGTTAGGGTAAGTATCCTAACAGAGTTCATTGCGTATCATGGTTGCACTTTCATCGATAGGTCATTATCACACTATTTAGTCACACATGATACTTATAACTCATGTCTTATTGATTTGAAATATAGATGATACCTGACATACAGTTGCTTCCCAATAAGTGGTTAATAAATAAATGATTTTTTTGATGAATAAATAAAAAAAATATCCATTTCCCCTCCCGATTCTCTTGGATCCTTAGATTTCTAGATATCAATTCAACCTCAATTGATATGGTAATTTGTTTTAATTTATCCTACATTGCATTAAACATGTAATTCATAAAATTAGCCAGAAGGTTTTGTGGTTATGAGAGCTCTGAATGTAGGATGCACCTGTAATGATGTGTCTTTCTCCCCTTTGGTTTGGGAAGGACCTTCCACATCCTTTGCATCCACATTCTCATCTTTACAGACGAGTTACTGAGGCCCTGAACAAGTCAGCAGAAACAGGAGGCAAATCTCTTGTCCTGTAGTTCCCACCAACATCTGTGTTTCTGATACATTTCCAAACCCAAACCTCAAGTTTAATATCTGGTTTAGGTGTTAAAGCTAGGCACAGAATAAGATAACCTCATTATATATTATAATGTTATATGATTTTTCTCTCGGAATAAGACTCTGAGTGGAAGTCTTGCTTATAAAAGTGTGGAATAGAGCCAAACTGATGGGCATTTTGGTGAGTGAAAAACAATAGCACCAATAGTAACAATAAGAGCAAATTCCAAAAACCAACAAACAAAACAAGCTGGAGAAGAAAGAGGGGAGAGTTGGCGGAGGATCAGTGGCTGAAGTACTGGTCTCTGTGAACAGAAGAAACACAGTGATTTAACTCAAAGAGCCTTTGCTTACTCACTTGAGCAAGCACATGTCACATTCTGAGCATGCTCAGTTTAAAGAAAGAGCAGATGCAAGTACTTGTGAGCATGCTTTGTTTAGTATTAAGATTTGTGAAGTTTACTGCAGGCTCAAGAGTGGAAAGATTCCATGGCCTTGGCTGACTCCTCATGAATTTCTCCACAGAGGATTAGCTAAGAGGAACATCTCTGGAGGTGCATGAGTAGTCTCCAAAGTCCTAAGGTGTCCGCCTTGCTTAATGGTTAACAGGATCAGTCTTGGGATGGGCATTGAAAGCAGAAGAAAATAGAACAGGGCAGGGGAGGCCTAGTGAATACCTCACCAGTTCCAAGAGGGACCGCAGTGGAGGCTGCTCCTGAATTGGACAGGACTTACTACATCTTCTTGAAATGCTGTCCTCCTTAGAAAATGGAAAGCCTGGTTAGACTGAGATAGTTCTTGAAGAACTTCGTACTGAAGTCTGTCTGTTAACAGTTCTCTTAGCATTTGGGCAAGACAGTACTGCTTGCAAGCTTTCATTGACCTCTCTTTATTTGGCTGAACATGAGGGGACTGGTTTGAATCAAATACCTTCAGCAGGTAGATGGACAGTAACTTTGCAGTCAGCAGCGGGGTCTCGGCTCCAGTTGAACACTACACAATGAGGTGGAGGAGCAAATGCAGACCAGAGACCTTAAAGATTCTTTCTGTGATCTTCCAGAGAGTCCCTGGCTATGAAATATGATCTTACATTTTTCAGGGGGTGAGGAGAAAGATGAGGGCAAGTCCTTGCTCCTTTGTTGAGAATTTTAGCAAGTTCCTTAGGCATTTATTGAGGTAGCTATTTTGTTAACTATATTTTCCAATTATATTCTTGATTTGTCAACTTATTTCTCAACATAAAAAAGATTGTACCGCATTATAAAATGAAATCTTATGACCTGTGTGATTTGTAAAATATAATACCATGATTTTGTAGATTTTCTTACACTTTTCAAATTCACCTATTCCTCCTCCGCCTCTCTCTTAGATACATGAAGTGATTCTAAATTTCTACTGGACTTAAAAATTTCTTGGTTATTAGCATTCTTTTCAAAACGTTTTAACACACTTGGTATATTTTTTGAAAAGTAATATATTAACTTTTGGTTCTTTTCATGTCATATACTTCTGGGTCAATTTTGTAAATTGCATTTCCTTAGGGAGGAAAAACCCATTTGTTTCATTGAGAGTTTTAAAGTCTTAATATAGACTCTTAAGAGGTAGTTCAATTGCTTCTGTACATTGATATTTCCTTTTAAATTGTAGGTGTTTGTGTGAGGATTATAGTTCAAATTATTCTTTAATCTTAGAATAGGTATTTTAATTTATTACCTTGCTTGGACTGATTAATTCTACTTTTTATTTTTAATATTAAATTATTAAAATCTTCTCTGAGACAAAGAATCAGTTTCTTTAATTTTTTTAAATTGCCCTTTTGTGTTTCAATTCTTAATTTATGGAATGAAAAATTTATATAATGTTCACCCCTTCTTTTTCTTTCCTTACCCCCCCCACTTCACTTTCTCATTAAATGATTCAGAAGCCAAGAGTTTTAAAAGGTAAACAGAACACTTTTGAACACCTTTGGTCATTTCTCCATATCTTTGAGAAGCTTTCCATTATTACTATTTTTAAACTGCAAGTGATTTAGAGGTGAATCAATATTTCAAACACTTAGAATATTGATTTAACTTTTGACATTGACTCATAATTTTACCATTTGTTTAAAAGAACTGTACCCTAGAACTTCTGTAGTATTTTACATTTATTTGTATTTTTTTGTTTTTAAGAATTTAAGATTTGTTTTTAAGATTTTAAGAATGTTAAGAAAAGCGTAATTCCACGTTCTATATGTAATGCAGTATAAATATTCCAAATATATCTTATTAGGTAGTGAGATATTTTACTTTCTTTTTAGTCTAATTTACTTATCAATGCCATGAGCATGGATAAGCCCTATTCTCTTTTGCCTTCTCATTCTTCTCCCTGTATTTTTATTTCATATACTTCAAAATACAATCTAGATACAGGTTTCTCATGACTTGAGTATCATTCTATGGGATGTATCTTGAAATAAGAATAACATTGTGCTTTGCTAATAACAAGTCTTATCAGTCACTTCTAGTTTGGGTGTGAACAGTTAGTCCAAGCATTACCTTTAATTCTTATTATTTTAAAAGAAAACAACAGGGAGACCTGTTGCTGCGAGACTTTCTCCTGCATCCAAAATGAAAAATTATCTTCTAGCCAAGTGTTTATTATTATAAATTTTTGCATATCACTTTTTCACTTTGTTGGGAGTTTTCTATATTTCACTATTTGAATATTTTGCTTATTTGAAAATTTCTATTTCTTTATTTTACTTTATTTTTTGAGGCAGAGTCTCTCTATGTAGTTCTGGCTGTTCTGGAACTCACTATGAAACCAGGCTGGCTTCAAACTCAAAGATATCCACCTTGCTCTCTACCTCCCAAATGCTGGTTTTATAGTCATGTGCCATCATGCTTGGCTTTTAATTGCTTTTTTATTATATGACATATATACATATATTTTGGTTTTTAGCACATAATAACTTGAAAGTAAAATAATATCTGAAAACAACACTTTAAAAGATGCTTTAAGCCAGGTGGTGGTGGAGCACACCTTTAATCCCAGCACTTGGGAGGCAGAGGCAGGCAGATCTCTGTGAGTTCGAGGCCAGCCTGGTCTACAAGATCTAGTTCCAGGACAGGCTCCAAAGCTACAGAGAAACCCTGTCTCAAAAGAG
>JAQHUG010000252.1:2386652-2400860 GCA_028555095.1 Dicrostonyx torquatus | reverse complement strand
ACCCAGGCCAAAAGCAGTGAATAAAGCACACACAAGCTCCCTGCTGTTCTCAGATATCTCAAGCCCATTCCTTCTCTACAACTGCAAGGATGTCCCCTGACACTCAGCATCACATTTTGATGAGTTGTTCATCCCAGACATATTCATGCTTTTAATTTTATGGAATACTTACTCTTCAGAAGGTAGAGAGATGTTATACTTACATGAACATTGGTCATAGGAACATAAACAGGGTGATAAAGCCCAGCTCTGATGACAGCAGAAGGCAAACCACAAAAACATACAGGAAACCTCTGTCTGTCAGGAATGTCTCTAAGAGGTAGGGATAGAAATCAGGCACTGGCTTAAGCATGAAAGCAGAAATCTACCAACATTAGTCCTGTAATTCCTACATGATGAAGTGCTTTGAAAAAAATTTAGGGGAGGAAATTAAAGGAACTAGAGCCATGAGCAATCCATCAAGCATCTTAGGAGTCATCATCTAGTCATTTGCTGACTGATATAACCATGCAGATCTACCTTTGCCTCCAGTGTAGCATTCTGTAGAAGATGCTTATTTAGATGCCATTGTTGTCCTAGTCACTGTTCTGTTGCTGTGAAGTGACCCCTTAACCAAGGCAGCTCTTTGAAAGAAAGTATTTAACTCGGATGATGCTTACAGTTTCAGAGGCTTAGTCCATTATCAGCATGGCAGGAAGCATGACAGAAAGTAAGAGTGGTGCTGGACAGGTGTCTGAGAGCTACATCCTGATTGCAAACGGTGGCTGGGGAGGGGGTCCAAAGCTTAAAGACCACTCCTAGATACACACTTCCTTCAGAAGGCCCACACCTCCCAATCCTTTTTAAATAGTGCCACTCCCTGGTGACTAAGCATTAAAATACATGAGATTATTGGGGGCTATTCTTACTCATGCCACCAGTTACTCAGTGAATAGTGGAAATTAAACTGCTTCAATTTTCAAAATTTCTTTACTGTAAAATACAACCAGTAGAGCACAGAATATAAATATTGAAACAACTTTATAGAAAATAAATAGATATTCAAGAGTTTTATCTAAATTAACATATCCTGTGCCAAGTATCTTTATTGAATATTGTTGTAAAGAAGTCTGCTTGTTGGTTCCTGGACGCTTAGCCCTGAAATAATCACACAGAAACTGTATTATTTAAATCACTGCTTGGCCCATTAGCTCTAGCTTCTTATTGACCCACTTTTACATATTAATTTAACCCATTTCTATTTATTTATTGCCACATAACTGTGGCTTACTGTCTAAACTTCAGGCATCCATCTCTGGTGGGGGCTACATGGCTTCTCTCTGACTCCACTTCCTTTCTCCCAGCATTCAGCATAGTCTTCCCCGCCCAGCTCCATTCTACCCTATCACAGGCTCAAGACAGTTTCTTTATTCATTTACCAATGGTATTCACAGCATACAGAGGGGAATCCCACATCAGCATGTGTTCTTCTGCCCTCTACCATAGGGTAGTTGCATATCCTACTCTCTTCTGTGTAATTTCCATCCCATTGGAAATATAAATGTGGACACAAATACTGATTGGAGACTATGATCTTGGGACTGAGAACTTGGTAGAGTATATCTCTTCTGTGTACAAGGTCTTCAGATTGATCACCAGAACTGGAAAAATAAGTAAAAATAACAGAAATAGAGGGAGAAACTACAGTTTGAACTTTAACTCTGCTATATCATTAGCTATTATAATATCAATTCACCTAACTTCTCTGAATACAGTTTTGTTTCCCAACAAAATATGTTTTTCTTATTAAATTAAACAAATGACACGAGAAAGCTTTACACATTATGATTTAAATGCTAAAACATTTCTATTCCCATATATCTTATATTTCCTATGACATTCAAACATCTCATATATTTGATCACTATTTAAAGAGCAACATATTGTATTATAAATACTTGTCGATTGAGTGAACACATTTAGAACTTGGTTTTAAATGAATAAAATTATTTTTTCTTCCCTATGCATTTTATATTATGTTGTATAAAATTAAAAAAAATATTCACATTGTGAGTTTTGCAACTAGATGCATCTATTTTGAAAGATATAAAGACTGAAATTGTTCTTGATTATCACTTATTATAGCCTTCAATACTTATATTATTGGATGTTTATTTGACTTCACCATTAAGAAACAGTTCTCTTTGCCTAGCATGTGTAAAGATGTGTGCTTGATCTATAGCAGCAAATAATCTGGATGTGGTTGTTCACACTTGTAAAATCGCCCACCCAACACTCACATTCACACACAAGATCTCTTCATCATAAGAGTTTTGCTATATATTTGTTGTTTAAAAATCCCATGAATTCTTGGATATGATAGGAGGAAACAAATCTTTTATAGAATGTTCAAATATTCTTTATCTTTCATATATATTTTTTTGTTATATGTACATAAGAAAAACAATGATTTCCATTCCAGATGCTCTTATGCTAGAGGCAAAGGTCATGGTGGAGGACAATGTCTGTCTCAAGTCTTAAAAAGCAAGTTCTAATACTAGGGAAGGAATGTACTTGCCAGTAAAATCAAGGCCAAGCAGACAAAGAGCAAGCGCTTTCTTCTTCCGTGTCCTCTGTATAGGCTGCCACTAGAAGGGATGCCTCAGATTTAAGGCTTATTTCCCAACACCTTGAAAGACCTGGATTTAAGGTCAAATAAGTCAGTAAAACAAAACCCCTCACAAGTATACCCAACTCTTTTGGTTTTACTTAACTCCAAATGTAGTGGAGTGGGTAAAGTTGATTACCACCAGGAATAGCCATGGTGGAGTAGGGATGGAGGTAGTCTCTTTCTCAACCGGAGGCTTCCAGAAACATTCATAATGGGCTTGATTCTGCACCATGTAGCTAAGGGGATCGAGAATATCAGTTTTATTAAATATCAGGGAATGCTTCACAAGGTATGTTTTGTGGATACTGGTGGGCTCATTTTGGTCACTTATTCACGTGCTCTCCATAAGGGGTCATGCCTTTCCTTAAAATGCTGGTTTTGTCCAGTTCTTGTTCTTTCTAAGCTTGTGATCTTAAAAAGGACACATCCACAGATGCATCCAGTTCTCTCTGAATACAAGAGAGTAACACTATTCATACCAGGACAGTTAGGGAGACAAAATAAGTGCTGTGAATAATTTTGAATAATTTAACCATAATATCAAGAACAAACTGGGACTGTCCTATACAATGTAGGATGATAGTTTTCCTAAAGACTAGAGTCATGGAGTTGGGGATTTAGCTCAGTGGTAGAGGGCTTGCCTAGCAAATGCAGGGCCCTGGGTTTGGTGCTCAGCTTCAAAAAACTAAAGAATAAAATAACAAAAAAGACAAAAAAAAACAAGTTGGCACAAACAACCTTTGGGCCTAGCAGTGGTGGCACACACCTTTAATCCCAGCACTCAGGATAAAGAGGCAGACAGATCTCTATGAGTTCAAGGCCAGCTTGATCTACAAGAGCTAGTTCCAGAACAGGCTCCAAAGCTACAAGAAACCCTGTCTCGAAAAACTAAACAAAGCAAACAAACAAGCAAAAAGATTAGAGTCATGTAATAAATAGGAAGGAAGAAATAGAGGAAAGTGTTCTTATTTTGCAGAGCGGGTAGGCATCTTTTAAATACCAAGCAAGATTTGGCTACTTGGTGGTTTGAAAGAAAATGGCCCTCAAAAGGAGTGGCACTCTTATAGAAGGTGTGACCTTTTTAAAAGAAGTGTGTCACTGTGGGGGCAGGCTTTGAGACCTCTTTGGCTCAAACTTCCCACAGTGTGACAGTCAGTCAACTTTCTATTCTCTGCAAGCCAAGATGTAGTCAGCACAAAGTCTGCCTGTACAGTGCCATGATCTCAGCCATAATGACAATGGACTGAACCTCCGAAACTCTAAGCAAGCCATCCACCCCATGGAAATGTTTTCTTTAAGAGTTGCTTTGGTCATGCTATCTCTTCCCTGATGCATGATTAATAAAAACTCACTGAGAGAATCTGGGGTTCTACCTGAAGACCCCAAAACCATAGTCCAAAATGGCGATCCTGCCTCCAGGAATCTCAAATGAGATTGTGACTGAGCGCTGTCTCCTCCCATTTCATAATTCTCTCTCGTTCTGGGATTGAAGGCGTGCACCACTGGGATTGAAGGCATGTACTGCCCGGTTTCTATGGCAGCTCGTGTGGCTACTGGGATTAAAGTTACCACTGTCTGCTCTGTAAGGCAGACTAGTAGGGTTATTTTACTCTCTGACATTCAGCAAAGCTGTATTTATTAAAATACAAATAAAATGCCACTATGCTTCCCAGCAATAAAAACCCAAGCTAAGACACCAACTAAATTGAGATGCAACTAGTACTAATAGGACATTTACACTTACCTTTAGAAATAATTATTTTATCCTTCTCTGGAAATGAGAATCTAAATTTTGAAATTTGGGTTGGCAGTTATTTTTCAGGGACAATGCATGTGTATACACACACATTGTGACTTGGCCACTTGCATTATGCTGTTTCTGCTCAGTGAGCCCTTGCAATATTTCCACCCTGTTTGGTTATTTGATTCCCTAAAACTCCTTGGTTTTAAATCATGTGGGGTACTTTTGAAGGGAGCCTCAGCCAAAGCCCAAGCCTCGTGTTGTACTGTTCCCTTCCATTTTTCATCAAATGCTTCCTCTCCCTTCCGTCTTGCTTTCTTTCTGCTCACACAGACCTTTATCTGGCAGTAGGAAGAAAAGCACATCTTATGAAAGCGTTGGAAAAGGATTCAATTCCCCACATCAGAGCAGCGCTTCTCCTGGGACCTCATTATTTCTTTGTGGTCCTTGCCCAACAAATTAGGTCTGGCCTCTCCATCCTCCCCTCTGTTATTTTCCGATCAGTCCTTTGCTCCAGGACTGGACTCCTGCAGGTGGTTAGAAGGTACAGTTTTCCTAGCTCTGGGCAATCCCTCAACATGTTATTTGTATTTCTAATGTTTAAAACAACATCTTAAAAAATGCCACATTTTCCAAAAGTTTGTTTTTATAAAATAGATGAGAAAACCTAGTCATCTATGAAGACAAGGAAGCCTGGAGCTTCATAAGCTCGGAGAATTTCTTAAGACTACAAGATCACTGGGTCATGCGGATTTGGGAAAGTTTGATTTTCTGTTAAGTTCAAAACAAACAAGGCAGGAGGCGGGGGGAAAACTGTCCTGACAAATGCCACTAGCAGCCTGAAACCAAAGAACACGTTTAAAAATCCTGTCCGCTCAGGTGAAAACTTGACAGGTGGCACCCTGAAGGTAGTTTGGACTTGTTCAGCTTGCCCTGCCCTGTGGCCTCCAATCTTGTTGAGTTTTCCTTCAGTTGGGTCAGGTAGTGTCTGGACATAACAGCGGACCCACTGCCCTCCCTTTCCTGCACCTCGCCACCGCCTTGGAGGCAGATAGGAGGCTTAATCTCAGTGGAGACTGGTTTTGTGCCTTGTGCCTGCTTGTCACTGGTGGTGCAGAACCACTTCTGCTCATCATTCTCTTTTAATCTGGCTCAGTGATGAGAAAGACCTATAGGGGCCTGCCTGGCAGGTGAAGCATCCAGATGCTAAATCTCCAGCATTAATTCTGCTGGCAGTGGCTTCTGGGAGTTAGCTCCTTTCCCCTGACTTGGCTGGCAGACTGGGTTAACACCTTATTGTCCAAAAGGTTTATTTGATGTGTCAAATTCGCAGTCTGGTTCTCTTGGCAGGAAGAGCCACACGGATGGGATGGTGCTTTTGATATGCAAAAATCTATATTTAAACATCAGAGCCTTGAAGTTTGATCAGAGTCTATGTCTCTCTAGGGACAAAGAACAACATCCCTGGGGATGATAAGTGATGTGTGTGCTTTTCTAAGCAGCAGAGTGTGCCAGTGTGCCTGGGGACAAGTGTCCATGTTCAGTCAGAGGAGAGGAAAGGCAGAGCCTAAGAAAAATGTCCTTACTAGTGGGAATGATACAAGGATAAAAATATTAGCCCAGAAAGTAGCTATTAGATTTCTTTCCTACTGTCAACACACACACACGCACGCACGCACGCACGCACTCACACACGCACACACACACGTACGCATGCACACACGCACACACGCGCGCACACACACACATACACTCACACACATACACACACACACAGAGACAGAGAGAGAGAGACAGAGAGGACTCTCACCTTCATGTCATGTCACTGAAATCCCCCCACCCCTTTTTTTGTGAAACTGTATTCCTTGTCCCCCTAAGTCAAGATGAAAATTTACAGTCTGACTCTGCCTTCATGAAATCTTGCATCCACTGTGACATTTTTTTTTTAGACATTGTTGTTGTGGGAAAGTTTACGACTGAGTGTCTGCAAGCAACACTCCTTTTGAAAGAGGCCTTAAATATTAAACTCATTTCAAGTGTGACTTGAGACTCAGGCAGACTGCAGGAGCAGTGACAATTTATTACTCTTCTGAAGCCCTAAAGCAGAGTAAATATAGATTTGCCACTGATAATATGAGAACAACAGATCAATTTGATTTTAAGTAAATCCTTCCCCCCAAAAGCTAGAATTTGATTAATCCATCGAAACTTGCTGGGATCCCTTGAAACTAATTGAAACACACAGGATTTCCTCTTGTGAAAAGCACCCGGCTCAAGGAGACACTGTTCTAAACTGTCTGTTGGTGCATACTGCAGTATTTTTTGTTTAGTAAGTACATGCCTTAAGCTTAGATTCCTGTATCTAGTTTCTAATAATTTGGGAGGACTAAGTTAATTTTCTCATTATGGATGCAGAAAAGAGCAACAGCATCTGGCAATCTCATATCAGAATCCCTAGGTTCTCCATCCATTGTGTGCAGGAGACAGTTTGCAACAGCTCTTAGGAACCAGACACCTTCATCCAATTCACTCTGCATGTGTCCTAAGGTCAGAAAAACCATAGGAATTCCAGAGAGATGTAATAATTCTTTCATGTCATGAAACCCTTACTGGTAGTTTGAATTTGCAGGCTGTTGTTTTGTGCTGTCTCAGGGAACTTTTGAAACATTCATGTATTCCAAAAATATTTGTAAGAAGTGAAGATCAATTTAGTTTTACAGGCAGAAAGGCCTAGAAAGACAGATGATAGGGACATATCTAGCAGCACCAAGAAAGTAACAGTCAGGATAGATCTAGAAATGAAACCCCCATGGAGAGACACATCTGAGATGTACTAATATGCACTAATAATGTATTCGTACATTTTACTGTTTGCAGAGCAATCTGATCTGCAATCTTTACTTTGCTGCTTGAAGAATTCAGCAATAAGCACAATGATGCCCATTTTCAGGCAATGAACCCAAGAAATATTAAGTGTCCTTCTTACTTCAACAGTTCTTTGATAAGAAAGTATCCGAGCCTGAGGTCAGGTTCTTCTCAATTGTTGCCCAATATGGGTTTCCCATTCCCTTCTTCTACCTTGAGTCCTTGAGTACAGTTGATGTAGGAAGTTTAAAGGCTGCTTGCTTCTCTTTTTAGTAAGTGCCTACTGATTATAACAACTCTTTAAGTTAGGAAACTTAAAAAAAAAGACTTCAATTCACATTCATAGACTGACAGTTAATTTATTATTTTTCCCAAGACACAGCCATTATTCGTTTATTTTAAGTAATAATGATGGCAATGATATTAAGCCCATTAAGTCAAAGGGTTGAAGAACGTCCATAGAATGGCCAAGTCTTCATATTTAGAGCTGAGTTTTATTTTAGAGAATTTGATAAGCATTCTTTTATAGGGCTATTCTTGAGAGTTAAGTGGGTATTTTCTGAAAGAGCCATGGAGTTCTGATTCTATTCATCTGGAAAAAAGAGAAATGATTTATGCACAACTGCATATAAATGATATGTGCACTATATTCCCATGTGTCCCAGAAGCTGAACTGCTTTTTAATATTGCTTAATAAAATTGAAGATGAAGGTTTTTTTTATTAAAAGGTCTTACTTTGCTTTGCAAAATAAATAATAGTTCCAGGTGGTTTTTGTTCTGCTATAAAAACTTCATTATAACTGGGATATTTCTTGGAATCATGTTGCTGCCTACACTTTTAGGTGAGATACAGAGTGAAGGATTAACTTTTAATCCTTTCACCATGGAAGTTTTTAAGCGAGAAAAGTAATCACAGGAAAGGGACATGGTACTGTACGTTGGCCATTACTAGGAAGGGAGTGTCCCTGAAAACATTGACTAATGATTTTTTTCCCAGTGAATTATGAGGCCTATAATCAAACCACATCAGTCTGCTGCTCTCTCAGATCTAGTTAACTAACAATTTTCACCACTATTAATCCCGAGCTGAGGTTCAGTGCTTTGGATTAAAGCTCTGACCCATGCACAAGAAATAAAATACTGAACATTAGTCCATTTTGAGGGAGATTTTGGCAAAGGTATCGACAAGGTTGGGCCTTCATAGGCCAACAACTCAGAGAGATGCATAGACCTTGAGTTAATTTACAGTGACCCGTGCGCTTTGAAGTATCAGCTATAGCAAGGCTTGTTAGAAGAGGTAGTTAGGTTACATTATGCTGCCCAAGTGAGCGGACAGAACTGGAAAGCAGATCCTAAACCACAGCCTTCCTGTTCGTCTCCTACTGGGAGGCTACTGATGATACATAGCAGGAAGGTGGCAAGTTGCATTACTGAGGCAATAGCTTTTCCTTGAAAAGGGACAGGCAATAATTCTGCCTTGTTGATGTGTCTTGTAGCCAGGCTCAGGTATGAATTTCCTACCTATATTTCAAGCCCTCGTTAAATGTATCTGCTCCATACACTGTGTCTCTTTCCTTGATTGTAATTTCCTTCTGTTTTATATCCCATTTATATTTCCCTGCTGCCATTTATCGTGTTGACATTTTATGATTCGTTTAGTGTTAAATATTTTCCTTTTGTTTTGTGTGAGTGTTTAGGTATCATTTGCATGTGTATGTGGAGGTCAGAAGCCATCCTAGGGTGTTGTTTCTAAGATGCCATCCATTTTGTGTGAGACAAAGTCTTCACTGGGCCACAGGCTGCCGGTTAGGCTGGGTGAGCTGGCCAGCTAGCCTCAGATCTCTGTGTGTCTCTCATCTCCAGCGCTGGGATTATGCGTTCACATTGTGATGTTTGCTGCTTTCACCTGGGGGCTGGGGATGTCACTCAGGTCCTCATGCTTGCACTGCAGGCCCTTTACCAGCTAAGCTATTGCCCATCACGCATGTTTTATATTTACATTTATTTTTAAAGTTTGACAGAATTTATTCTAGAATATTAAAACTTAAACTTGACCATAATATACAACATATCCTAAATACAGACTTTTAACAAGTCAGTGGAGTTCCATGATAAATGATATCATTGACTATCCTACAAAGTAAATAGATATAAAATGAAATAATAATATTAAAATGTTCATATCCAATAAAATAGATTATAAACATGATTTTTCCCTTTGCAATACATGCATGTTAGTGACATCCAATAGGTTTTGAGGACAAAATCATCTTCCATGTTCTCAACTTAAAATTGAAGATGAATGCTTGTGGAGGAAATTCTCCCCCCAATTAAAATGTATGGATTTATGCTGAAAATATTGTGTGCAATCTCTTTTTATGTCCTGTTTGATATTTTTACCCATGTCACTATTGTTTTAGTAAGAAATACACAGAAAAGTACATATTTTATAGAAAAAATTGTAGTGAAATAATAAAATTAAAACATAAAATTATATTAATGACTACATTAAGATCACAAAGAGAAAGCTGATCCTACCCCCCCCACCCCCGCATGGGAATCTTAGCTTATAAAAGCAACTGGAGGTGAATTATACTGTTAGCATTGTATAATTTTCTATAGTCATAGCTTAGATTTATAGTCTGTATAATTCAGTGTAGTGTAAATTATTCTATGTCAAAAGAGTATTATTCAAGTTTATTTCTGATCTGTTCACATATCACAAAGCATTGATTTCAACAGGGATTTCTTTTGGTTCACATCATGGCAGAAGCAGCTTTAAAAGGTGGGTGGTCATCTAGTCAAGGAGCAGAGAGAAGAGAATGCGTTTGTTCAGACAGCTTTCTCAGCTAACCCAGAACACCAGCCTGTACGATAGTACCACCTGCAGATAGAGCAGGTCTTCCCACTGCAGTTAACCTAATGCGATAACCCCTCAGGGAAATACACTGAGACTTACCTCTTCAGTGATACCAGAGCTTGCCACATTGACAACCAGCACTAAGCAGTACAAAACAGTGCTTGCAAATCTTAGTAATATACCAAATGACAGATGCCTAGACTATGGCTGGAGATTCCAGCTAACTTGTGGCTACAATCTTCACGACCATAATTTTGCATGTGGAACACAAGGTTGATAGTGTTGTCCTTATTAAAGAGAGAAAAGACTACGTGAATTATACTCTTTAAGCAAAGCAGAAAGCTAATCTTTTAGAGGGTTACTAGGAAGGGAACAGACTAGGGATTTATGGGTTTTTAATACAGGGATGTGTTGACACCAGCTACAGAGAGTGGTTGCACATGGAATACTATTATTGAGTAGTTGATATTCAGAGCATGCTTCTTGCAAAGTCCATTCTCTACTGTGTGTATTTGAGAAGCAAGAGCTTACTGATTTGCTGATATTCTTGAGCAATTCTTGTGATTTTTATTACCATGACTACAGAACTGTCACTGGTGGAGCAAATACATAGAAAGAGTTCTTTTGTTTACTTGTTACTATGGATTCTGAACAATCTTTTTCTAAGAGTCTTCTATCATTTTTTTCTCCCATGGTGATAAGAAAAGAAAAGATGGTAAGACCATGTGGAGGATTTTATAGTTTGGGAGTCTCAGGCACCACTTCCATTCACATTTCATTGTTCAGACAAAATCATAGACATAAGCCCACAGCAGCGGAAAAGGTGGGACTAGTCAACCCATAGCAATGGGCAGCAATATTTTCAACAATAATAGGTCCTATTGCCTGGGCAGAAGTTATGGTAGAAGAGAAGTACAATGTGCTCGTATTTAAAGGAAGGGTGTAAAATAAATTTGAAAATATTGTGAGATGAAACTCAGAAGATGTCTTCAATTCTAATCTTAAACAAATGATTAGTTATAATTAGCAACACTATTGCATTTGAAAATTTTTTCTGACCATCTCATAAGTACCTTCATTTGTGGCACAGAAAAAAAATCATATTCATAAGTGTCATACATTGTTTGGTAATGTGTATTTTCTATAGTAAGTCCTAAGGAACAAAACCATATTCTGTAGATCTTTATTTTTCTACTTCATCTGAGTTATAAGCCAAGGAACATAACACAGTAAATATAAGACAAACTTATAAGACAAATGAATTAAAATGCCACTTTAGTTAAGTCTAGAGCGGGATGCTCATCATCTTTGAACTGGCTTTTATGGCCACATTTGTTTATTTTATCCTCATGGTAGATCTCTGATAATGATGGCAACGATAAATATATTGATATTTTCTATTTTTAAAAAAATCTCAAAGATTTATTTTTAAACAGCTACTCATATACTAGAACAAACCCCTTTGCTTTATTGTTAAATGACAGCCAACCAATACAACACAGATGTTGAGAGAAGTTCAAAATCCTCATTGCATGCCAGAAGTGGAGACTAAGATTTGCTTTGGGTGTACTGTGTTTTGCCCTATGGTCTGTTGGGTCACACCAATTGACCCACTTTTAGCCTCCCTCATCTCTTCTGTTTTAGTTTGCCTTAATCGTGTTATTCTAACCTTTACTTTGTGACTCAGTGACCCTCATGTGGGCAGATACGGCAATGCTGTCCTCTCTTGGTTGACTAGCTGACACCATTTGTCAGTATGGAGCAGCAGCATCTATTAATTAACTAATCATTTGTTTAAGATTAGAATTGGAGACATTTTTCCTGAGTTTCATATCACAATAGTTTCAAATTAAAAATAAGTATGTTCTTCATAAATTTCAAGTGTTTTTTGATTATAAACTCTCATTTGAAGACGTTTTTAGTTACACCTATATACATCAGTGAACGTACATGTGCCTGTGTGGAACAGTGATGGTGGAATCCGACATGGATTGTCTTTACTTTTCTCTTTGAATTGTATTTACCCTACAATATCCTCTTTAAGGCTTGTCACAACAGTATAGATGAGATATAAAGTATATAATTGCTATATTACAAGTACAGTTTGAACAACAGTAAACAATAAACTGAAACTTGGATCTAGGTACTTAGGCTCCAGAATGAATTCTTTTAACTTCTGTCTTTCACAGCAGTAAACATGAACACACATACCCACACCTTCTCTATCTCTCTCTCTCTCTCTCTCTCTCCTGTGTGTGTCTGTGTTTGTACCTGTGGCTTATATGCTCTGTGAATAAATTCATTCTATTATCTGAGGAGGTATCAGTGCTGTGTGTGTGACTGGATCAATATTTCCATGGCATTGCTTGCTACTCTGACATGGAAAGCAGCGTTTAACAAACTGGATAGCAGAATTCTTTAGCTTTATCTGATTTCAATCAGTATTACCTTAATGGCAGCTATATCCATCTGACATAAAGCAACTTCTCCACCCTTTTTGCACATGCCTACCTCCTGAATTATTTTGGACTGCTCTCTGGTACACAAATTGCTGAATCTCCTCCTTGCACAGTGTGCTTCTAATATAGTCCAGACATCACAATACAAGGTTAAATTACCCACTGCCAATACTGCCAAAGACTCAGTTTTCATGTCAAACAACGTGTGTGAAGAAGCCTGCTTCACTTCTGCTTATTGGTGGACATGATTTTGTTGACTAAATAAATATAGTATTCAGCATAAAAAAACATACTTTCAGGTAAACAGAGTATTTCACTATCTTCATTTTTCTTCCCTGCATATTTTTTCTTAAGAACATACAAAATAAAAGTGCCTCATCTGGCACTTCTTGGGTGGGTTTCCTTTAGGACAAACAGGTTTTAGATTTTCCAACAAAACAATGAGAGGAACACTGTGAAATGTGTCTTCCCAAACAGCCCAAGGGGATGAAACAAAGCCCGTTGTCCAGTAGACGTGGTCTTTAACTGAAGTTCAAATGGAATTGTACTGGAAGCTCTCAGGTTACCTTGAAGTGGCTGTTTTAGGTGGTGATGGGAATGGCTAAACCCTGTGGGAATTGGTAAGAAAACGGTAACTTTCTAAAGTCAATGCTCTTTAACACTCTCGTTTTCTCTTCTTCATTTTAAAGAAATAGGAAATGCTGACATGTCTTTGACTCATATTTGTTTTCCTCATTAGACTAAGCAAAAGTGTGGATATTTACACTTGGGAAGGTTTTAGGTGTGATAGGACAGACCTCCCAAAATTCACCGCCTTGCTATCAGACTTATTTTGAGCTAGAGGTACTTCTAAAGCAACAGGGCCAAAATGCTACCCAAGGTGCCCCCCTTTCTTTCTACAACATGAAATTAAAAGGTCATGTGAAAAATGTACTCCCAGTACCAGGAGAAAAATTAATTGTTCATTGACGAGTCAAAACCTGGAAACTTCTGCCCAAACAAATGTTATTTAAATAAATCTGATCTCCCGCCACCCACCCTTCACATCATTTAGTTATTTTCTGCAGTTACATATCTTTGGTCAACCACATATCATAACACTTCAGCTTTGTTACCTCATTTCCTCACGAGGGGTCTGAAGCCATGTCAAAATACAGGCTTTTCTTCTGTTGATGTTTCTTATGTCAGTTCATGCTTTTCTCTCGTTACTATACGATATGTCACTTTAATTTTCTAACTCAGCATGGTCCACAATAACTATAAAATTTCCTGCATGCTGAAGAATTTCAAGAAAAAAATTAAAAGGTATGCCCTGGACTGCTTTAGTGACTCATTCCAGCTTGGTTGTTTAGCATAGTAGAATTGTATTGTCTGACAGTTCTAGAGGCTAGATGCCCCAACTGGATCCCTATCTGAAGCCTCTAGAAAATAATCCCTGCCTGATTCTTGCTGTGGTATAATGCTTTTGTACCCTGTAAATATTTGTCATTTGTATCAGTTTAATAAATTACTGTTTAGCCAGTAGCCATGCAGGAATTATGGGTGGAACGACCAGTCTGGGGGGGAATTCTGGGAAGAGGAAAGGCTCAGTCTGCAGCTGACACCCAGACACAGAGGAAGCAAGATGACAAAG
>JAQHUG010000252.1:2353635-2372900 GCA_028555095.1 Dicrostonyx torquatus | reverse complement strand
TTTTTAATAGTATGCTCACCAATATTAATCATCAGAAGAATGGAAATTCAAAACATTAAGATATCAGCTCACACTTAATGCTTATTATCAAAACGATAGATGTGAATAAGTCCTTGAGGACCCAGAAAAATGTGTCTTGCACATGCTTATTGCCAGTGTAAACTGATAACAGTCATTATGGAATAGAGTGTGGAGGTTCCCTCAAAAGGTCAAAAGAGAATTAATGTGTGATCTATTACCCTCACCCCATGTATATATACAAAGGAAATTTTAAAGGCACTTACAAGTGCTTCTTTTTTTTTCTTTTCTTTTTTTTATTGTTAAAAGAAAAATTTACGTTTACTCCCCTTGTCCCAGGCCCTCCCACTCCCCCACTACCCCACCACCAGACAGTGTGCTTGATGTATTGGGAGCTCATCAAATCCAGCTGGACCAGGACTGAATGAGCATATGACCAAACCGGACTCTGAATGTGGCTGCCAATGGGGACTGACTGAGAAGCCAATGATAATGGCACAGGGGCCTATCTATCTCTTCTGCATGTATTGGCTTTTTGGGAACCTATTCTATATGGATGCACACCTTCTTAGACTGAGATGGAGGGGGGAGGGCCTTGGGCTTTCCACAGGGCTGGGTATCCTGCCCCATCTTACAAATGCTTCTTATGCCCACCGTATTGTATTTACTATAGCTAAACTATGAAACAATACTAAACATCTATCAATGGGTGTATGAACACAGAAAATGTGACAGCAGCACGTTCTCAGTCAATATGCCTCTGCTTGAACAAAAGAAAGCATGATATTTGCACCAATTGTTTGCAAGTAATAATATTTGCACCAATGTGCATGAGCCTATAGGACATTAAGGGATAGTATGTCGCACAGAAGTACTACATAATCTTACATATAGTTAGAGTTAAAAATTATTGCATCTTATAAAGGAGACTAAACTGGTGATGGCCACGGTCAGAATGCAGTTGGCAGAGATAGTTAGGAAGATGTCAGTCAAAAGATACAGAACTTCTGTTGTCTGGTAGAAATAAGTCCAAGAGAGATGTCAACTGAACACTGTGATATTGTAGTAAATGTTAAGGTATTATATTTCAAAAAGTAGCTAATAAAAATCTGCGTTCTCTATATGAAAAATAAGTGTGAAGTAATGTAAGTTCATTAGCTTAGGTGACTCATTCACACATATTTCAAAATATTACTTTTTAATGATAAGTACATACGATTTTAATTTATGGATTTGAAAAATTAGCCAGTTACAATAAATGCCCCTCTCTGTTTCCTTTTGTAAGAATTTGAGATCTAGAAACAAGTTTTGCTTTAGCATCATATAGGCTGCGCTTCTCTAATTCCAGCTGGTGAGTGGAGAACTGGCCTTGTATCCCAGTAGCCTAATGTTGTCTCTCGATGACATGCATGCATTATGTCCATGAACACTTGCAGGCTGTGTTCAGGAATAGTAATTCTTTCTATGCAACTTGTCTCTCAGTTTCATATACTCTCTCTTCTAAGCTATTCTCTCTTCCCCAAAAACATCAGGCATATTTTTTGTTCAATCATGTTACCACTCTCAGAAGACAGTAACCAGTCTTCAGTTTGGGGTGATGGATTGCGCATCATTTCAGGAGAAATAACTCAAACTTTCCACTACCACTAACTTTGCTCCAGTGAGGGACATGGGAGAGACAGTTGCTGCCTCATGATTGCAATCTTTTTAGGATGAAAACCCTCCCTCCCTGGTGGAAAAGTTACTTTTTGGAGACTTCTTTAAGCTGTGAAATTCTAGGACCACGAATCAAGCTTCATTTGAATATGACTATGAAGAATTTAGCACTTAAGAAAAAAAAACCTATAAGCTATTTCTATAGGTATGCCTGCATCAGTTAGCAGTCCCTTGGGAAATCATAAAATGATCTCATCTGGTACTTTATTTACAAATCCAATCTGTTTAGATCAAGAGACAAATTGATTGATAGCTATGTATTCAGTGTACATCTAATTGTATATTATAATCACATTTTGATTTTCATGCCTAGTGTAATAATAGTGTGACAATTAAAAGACATTTGGTGACAGATACTTAAAGCTTGGGTATGGCTCTAAGAAGAGCCAAACTCTGCTGTAGATTTGCCCTCTAAAAGCCCAATAATAAAATCAATGCAAAACGTTCATTTGTTAAAAACAGAAAATTCTTGGACTGTACTGCCTCTGTCTGAATCAGGGGGGGGGGAAGAAGCATTCTGAACCCTGTCTTTCAGACAAATATCAAGAGAGACTTTTATGAAGATAGAACATGAGAACCACTGATGTTGGCACTGTGAACTATTTATGAATTTGGAATCAAAGCACAGTAGGACAAAGTAGGCTTTTTCTATACTACATTGAGGATAAACGGGAGAAGGGAGAGCTGGAAGGCCCAATGCAAGACACCAGGTAGGGAGCCTTGGATGAAATCCAGGTGACCAGACAGATTTATTGGCGCCAGTATGCAAAGAAATGGAAGGTGGAGAATAGGAAGCACGATGAATTACTACGGGATCACAATATAGAAGGAAATAGCCTGGTGATTTTGAGCTTCTGTGATGATGGGAACACGCGTCCCTTCTCTTCTCAGGGAACAAACTGCAGAGGAGGACAGTAGCAGCTGCTGCCTGCGAATCCATGCTGATCTGTAGGAGGCTTCCTATCCCACACATGTGAGTCATGCTGCGTTTGTGAGTACGTGTACCCATAACAAAACTTGTTCTAGTTCTGTGCATGGTGCGGCATCTCCCCACTAGACTCATGAGTAAGAGGTCTTTGGAGCGGCGGGGGAAGCTCAGTGTTGTAATGACACTGTGCAAGACTGTTGGGTTAATGTCTTGCCTAGATTTTAATTTAGTAGGTAATTTTATTCATTTCAACATTAAACCAAGCATTGTATAATAGCAGTCTTTATGTTTATATAATGTACTATACAGTCCATGGGAGTTATTCCATCTATTTTTGTAGTGTTGTGTGCTAGACTGCACAAGCCATTTTTCTCGTATCTGTGAGAAGAGATTTGTTTGCTGCCTCTCCATATGAGATACATCCACATCTATAGACTTTCTTGTCTTTAAAGACCAGACTAAATGTCACATCTTTGAATGTTTACCCAGTTCCCTTTTACAACCTTATTTCCTCTAGGTGCTTGAGAATGTCCTGCACATGGTACACCATCCCTGTCCTTTCTCTGTATTGTGTTATACACTCATCTCAGTGTCTGTCTCTTCCCAGAGTGTGGGTCAAAAGAAACTCCTCAGACCAAAGCTGAGATTATGTTTGCATCTAAGATGAGACCTGTCCGGGATGATAAGGCATCAATACACATGTCAGTCAAGCTCTGAATCAAGATCCAAGACATTCAATGGACATGATCGGGTTCCTGTCACACTATACTTAGTCTTATAGTTAGGATTAGGGGGAGAAACCTGACACTTAAAATTGTGGATAAATGCCCTTAAAGAAAGTGCAGCATGAGAACAGCACAAGTCAGTTCTCAGTCCTGAGGGATTTGCCTTCCTTCAGTCTGTCTATTTCAGTCCAGAAAGAGTCATCACAGAGGTCACACCTAGCATCGTTGTCCTTTCTGTATCCATTGTGTTTTTTGAATCTGCCTAATTGTGCTGTATGAAATGTGCTATTCAATAAGCATGAATACAGTTCTGATATTTGTTCCCCCGTCATCAGTTTGGGAACTGCAGAGAATCAGCTTTATTAACTCCAGCATCCCACAACAGCCTGCATTGTCATTATCGATGACATTTTACCTTCTTCTTTTTTTTTTTGTCACATCTTTTCAGAAAGCTTTCATGGCTGAATCAGTTTTATCTACAGTTGAATGGAAAATGTGCTGGGTACGTGTTAAACTCATTGTGATAGTGCAAATAGGCAACATTTACCTGATTCCCTTCATCCTCTAATTTTGTCAGTCTGCTAAAAAGAGCTATTGATTGTGTCGGGTATGGCTTGCTCTTTTGTAAAACCAGCCTGCTTGTTGTTCAGGAGTCCATCATCCTCCGGGTTTGGATAAATTCATCTCATGGGGCCTGTTTTATTTTTTTTCACTGTTGACTTTAGCCTTACCTGGCCATTATGTGCAGGTCCATTTCTCTGGCATTTTGTAAAATGCACCCCACATATTTCAGGAACCTTCCCTCTATCACACAGTGAATCCTATAATAAAGGAAATTGCACTATTTTAGCTACACACAATAAGGGCAGGAATTACAGCAGAACAGCTTACAATGCAAATATTACTGGAAGTATCATGGATTGTATTTTGCATTTTGGTGGCAATTTGTTCTAAATCACATTACTTTATGTTGAAATAACATCATGAGTATATGAAGGTCCAGAAAGAAAGGCACCCTTGAAATGAGGAAGGGAACAGGGACAAATGAATGTATGTCTGTGTTAGCTTCCTACTATCTGGAATAAATGACCCTTGTCTTCCAAGGAAAAATGGTAATTAAGTCTGCCACCTTCAATTCCCATAAACTCACATATAATAATGTTAGAAGGAAACAGTAACCTTTATAAAATTTAAAAGCAGAAACTTTAGACTAAGTGAAACCTGAAAATACATTTATAAATGCTCTCTACTTACCAGGTAAAACATATGGATTTTATGACTTGACGGTTAATACTGAACACTTACTAGGTGCCAGTGGTTGATGCTCTTGTTTACACTCTACCTGCAAGGCACAGGTACAGAAAGACTTGCCCTATAAAGCCAACAACAGGTGGGGAGGCAGGGACTCCAACACAGGCAGGCCAGTCTTTCACACCACTTGTGTACAAGATTCACCTTAACAGATTCGTCTTCTCTTCTTTGGTATTCATTTTCTGTTAGATCCTCTGAAGGCATCAGGTGCTGATCTTGTAATTATTACTCGGTGTTCTATTTTGTTTTATTGGTTTGTTGTTGCTTATTAACCAGCGCCTTTCAGACTTCAATATATATAAAATGAGCTGCATCATGAAAGCGATATTTGTGAAAACCAGTAGAAGAACAAATTAGAATCCTCAAGTAGAGGAAAGATTCTTAATGATAAGAAAAAGGAATGAAGAAAATTATCCCTTACTTAAAATTAAATTAAAAATTGAATACAAAGGCTTTATGGTATTTTTGGAGAGGTAGGAAATGTTAAGAATGTTTCTTCAATACAAAACAAATTCTTCTTTTGTGTCTACTGTTTTGGAAACCCTAGGAGGCTGAAATAGAAAAATTAATAGCATTCTGTGCTACAGAATGCTAGACATTCTGTATTTTCATTTTGTCATTCACTCATTTGATAATATTCTCAAGAATCCGTTGAGTGCCCTGAAATAAGAGCAAGACAATACACTTATCTCTTGGAAGTACATCAAGAATTGATAAGCAAAGGAAATGTAGAGATTCTATGGCCAGCATCTTATAAGTTCTATTTTCTTTCTTGTACTTTATTGTAAATGTTTACTGTTATTTACCTTTTAAATAATTAATTTTTATCTTAAATTATGTGCATATGTTTGAGAATAGATATGTGCCCCTGAGTCCAGGTGCTTGTGGAGGTCAGAGGTGTTGGCTCCCCTAAAGCTGAAGCCCAACCAGGGTGTTGGAAACCAAACTTAGGTTGTATGTGAGAGCAATAAGTGCTTCTAGCCACTGATCTATCTCTGCAGTCAAATACTTCTTTTGCTTTCCTTATGAATTCTACAACTGACTTATTTGGAACATATGTGTCATGTCACGAAGGGTCTTATATACCAATCAGCATTGAGCAATTTAATGTTAAGTTGTTGCAGAAATTTGCAAACATTGGCTA
Source organism: Dicrostonyx torquatus (assembly GCA_028555095.1). Classification (NCBI taxonomy): domain Eukaryota; kingdom Metazoa; phylum Chordata; class Mammalia; order Rodentia; family Cricetidae; genus Dicrostonyx; species Dicrostonyx torquatus. Next base: position 2,367,058 of record JAQHUG010000252.1, on the reverse strand, counting down.
AATGATGGAGATGATTAAATCAATAATGTGACAAAAATATTTTTAAGTCTACTGTATTACTTTCCAAGTGCAGACATATGATTTAAAAATTAGGGTCACCATATAAATATAAATATATATTCCCTATAAATATACTAGAATCTATTCCCAGAGATTATAGAAAATTCAGTACCTTCTGTGCAAGTAAATAGCTGACAAAAATAACAATCTTTTCTTAGAATTGATAAATTCAATTTCAATTGTCCAAGTATGACAAGAATTTTACTGAGTTGTATGAGGTCATTGTAATTGACCTTCTTATTATTTCTGTGTCTACTCTAACACTGCAGTATAAGGATGGCATAGACTACGTAGACAAACTTCCAGAATTATATAATTGTTTGTCAATCTGATTAATTGAATTTTGCCTAAAACCTTAATTAGGAATAGAAGTATAATTTTTAACATGTGAGATTTTAGAGCATTGTTGTCTATTTTTGTTTTTCTTCTCTGCAAGAGTAGACGGAACCCATTGGCTTAATTACACTTGCAAAGATAATAAATTATTTTCATGTTTTTTATCATTCTTTCTTATTTTTGTTTACATGAATAAACTTATTAAGACATTTAATTTGTGAGTACAAAGACTCCCATAAGCCACTCTTTGCAGCCCCCATCTTTTATTCCCTTTGTGAAAATGTAAAGTCCTCACAGCTGCTTTAGAGATAGAAAAAGCTCTGATTTGTTTGAAAAAGCTTCAGTGTGCATAGGCGATGTTTAAAGAGGCTTTGGCAAAATAAAAAGTAAAAGCTTTTAAAGCAGCTGTAGAGATTCCGTCAACTGAGGAGAGGATCCAAGATGGTTGTGTGCATTGGAAAGCCACCCAGTGTGGGTCAGCAGTCCCTTCTTGATGTGAGGCTGACAGCTGGGGTAGTCTTGTTATTACCTACAGGGTCCTTTATTGACCAAGGATTAAATTCAATGCTGCCCCTTGGATCTTCCAAGGTGCTTCTGAGATTAATTACTGCAATAGTCCAGTTTTGTTTGAAATATATATATATATATATATATATATATATAAATATATATATATATGTATATACAATAACATTATATTGAAAGTTGATTTTGAAGTTGAGGGAATGTCTTTATAATTGTGAAAGAGAATTAAAGAGTATATAGTCATATTTTTATTTTATATTTAATATGTATTTCCACTTTCAAGTCTTGTTTCATTTCTCCCTCTGAAGAAATTTTATTTTGTGTAAAGAATATTCAATTAACAGCAAGTAAACCAATATACAAGTTTCCATGTTCTGTTTTGCTGGAAGTTGAGTTTATGCTTTTCGATGTACACAGGAAAACACACAAAAATTGGCAGGCTAAGTCCTTGCCCTCATAGAGCGTATGTTCTCACTGAAAGAGAAAGATATTTATACATAAATAATTAAACAGCAATAAAAGGAACAGTAAAATGACATATTCATGCTCAAAAATTTAGATAACTACACATTAAAATGATTTATATAGGTGCAACATGCTTAGATTATCACAGTAGGAGAAGAAAGTGCTAAAGAAAATGTTGGGTTTTAAAGAAATCACGATTTAGTATCTAGCACTAATACCAACAGTTTGATTCACTTTGATTTCCCTGAGATAATAACCTACTTTTGAGGATTCTTTTAACCACTGAGAAAGAGAAAGTGGTCAGATGTCAGGCCTAGTAAATTTGCACTGTCATTTTTTTTCAAAATGAGGCACATTCTTCCCAAGAGCATTAGAAATTTGTGTGTGTGTGTGTGTGTGTGTGTGTGTGTGTTAGTATTTACCCTGTGGTTACATATTTAGCATAAGTCATATTCTTTTCTTAGAAACAATATATTTAATTTCAATTACTCATGGACACGAGGAGGAGGGTCACATAGACTTGTGAATTTTTGTAAGTCATTCTTTGCCCATTTCATGCTAGTCAGATTTCTGTCACTTTGCAAAACTGCTCCTCCCGCAACGCCCAAAAATCAAAATCAACTTTAGAGAAGAAAGATGAGTTTTGGTTTTTCTGCTCCTAGTTTCAGAGTTTCATTCTGACTGTTTGGTTCCTGTTGTGTTTGCCTTGAGGAAGCATTAAAATTCTATCAGGGAACATGGGGTAGAGCGGAGCTGCTCACTTCCTAGCATTCAGAAAATCAAAAAAAAAAGTGGTCATAATTCAAACGCTTCTCACTGTGCTGCAAGGAGATAATATTTGAAATCTGGGTTCCACCTTTGAAGGGTTCTGTCGGTGCTCAATACGTCATGGGCTGGTAAATGAGTCTCAGCTAGTTGGCCCTTACAATCTAAATCCTAACAACCGGCTACTGAGAAAAAGTGAAACTGTCTCAGCTAAATCATCTAAATGCTAGCATTTCTAAGGGTTGTGAAAGCAAGGGAGACTTTGATAACACAACGTTCTTCAGTTCAGTGCCATGCAAAATTGGTTGGTGGACCAGGGTGGGGTCACACACTTCTTGTTCTGAAACTTAGACAGAGATTGAAAATCCAGTGCTTAGAAATTTCTATAGTAATTTGATATGGTATTCGCCATCTGTTGAATTAATAATAAAACCAGAAGATTGAATGTTCGCATGTCTATGCATTTATTTTCTTCTAAAATTTATTTTTATTGAATTTTACAGTTGTATCCATTTGTAATTAGATCTTCCTTTCAAATAATTTGAGAAGTCATATTGTAGTAGATAATTCCTCTATTTGTAACTTGATACGTAAGGCAATAAAAAAGCAAACAAGTGCACAGTTTATCTTGTTTTTGGAGTATGATGTACACAGTATGCTCTTGTCAAGTAGATGCTGGCACTTAGAGCTTCGAAGATTACAGCGTACATGTCTGTGACTTTTGGACTAGGGGCATTTGGGAGGCAGCGAAAGGAGAATTTTTTTAAAAGATTATATTTTATGTTTATCTGTGTCCTTTTGCGTGTATGTGTACATGCCTGCTGGTGCCAGTGGAGGGTGTCAGATCTCCTGGAACTGATATTGCAGGTGCTTGTGAGCTGCCAGATGTGGATGCTGTGAACCAAACTCGGGTCCTTTGCAGGGACAGAAAGAATTCATAACCACAGAGCTATCTCTCTATGCCCTGGGGAATGAGTTTTTATAAATGTCTCAGATTAGAAGAAAACTTGTAAACAAACCAGCAAGGTTTCCTAATACAGACTCTCACACCAGCAAGAAAATAATACGAAGCAAGTGCAGGAAGCCCTCTGCACCCTTACAGGATCATTAATGGGTTAATTCAGATTGGCTCATGGGACTCAGGCAAATAGCAGACATCTGCATTTCCTTCCCAGGTGACTTCAATGCCCTGTTCCTGACCTCTGGTAAATAACTAGAGGGGAGTCAGGACCCAGGAAGAGTAAAGTCGGTTAGAGGGACAGCTAAGCCGTCTACAAACACGATGTGAACTTCCTGCTTAAATTGCCACTTAACTTCTCACTTCTTTCTCTTAATGTGTTCACACAAGTAGGTATAACTCTCTATGTAGCACGTCTCCAGGAATAACTTCGGCTAAACCCTCCCACTGTAGAAAAAGGGAGCCCAAGATGATTTGTTTGGGGAAGTGGTCACTGAAAGTCAGGAAAATTAATACAACTGGCTTCACCTGATACTTAGTTACACAGCAACTGCATTTAAACAAATGCTCGAGGTCACTCTTTCATAGTCAAGAAAAACACCTGCTCAACATCATACTCTTTCTCTATCACATTACAACTTTAAGCTTTATTTTTGTCTTTGTATGTGTGAATGTGTGTGTGTGCAATGTATGTGTGCATTTGTGTGTGCAGATGCTTATGGAGGCCAAAACAGGGTTTCTGATCTCTGAAAGCTAGAGTTGCAGACAGTTGTGAGCCACTTGAAATGGATTCTGAGAACCAAACTTGAGTTCTCATCAAACACATCAATTTTTCTTAACCCCAGAACCATCTCTCTGGCTCTAAAAGGAAAGAAAGAAAGAATGTCATCCTATGGTCTATTATTCGTGGCACTGGAAGGCACTGTCTGGGACAGTGTGTACATGGAAGACTAACTTACGGGGGAGAACTTCCCTCAAAGTGGGTGGCCCCTTCCGACCAGTAACTCCCCCTCCAAAGCAAAACAACAATAACAACAACAAAGAAAAACAGTGTCATTTGATTACCTATTTGTCTTCCAGAATGTGTATATATATCTATTGTTGCTACAGCCAGCACGTGCCTTCTTCAGCTTCATTGGCCTTCTGGTGGCTCTTCAGAGAGCTAACTCTAGGCCTCTTGAAAGGTATATGAGCACTTACGTGTCCAGTTTCATGGCCTGAATATTACTCGTTTCTCAGTCCTTATGGCATGTAGACAACCACTGTTGGAATAGTTAGGTCCTATCCTGTTACCCAAGCTAATGAATCATTTGCATATATACATCTTATTGGTTCTGTTCCTCCAACAAGTCCTAAGATATTGATAACTCATATGTAATTGATAGTGTGCTTATATGCATAATTCTGCAGAGGGGATGAGATTAGGAGCAGCCAGGTGATGTAGTTTAGATGGACATTCCTGTGTATAAACTACAAAGGATAGAATTGATGAGGGAGCTCAGTTCATTTGATTTTACACTCTAAGATTTTACTTCTATTTTCCATAGTATCAAATTCAGTGTTATGAAAATTTTATGCCTAATTGCTTTTGTTTGCTCAATATATAATTTCAACTATTTGTACAATATTGCTGAATGTATAAGTAAATAGTGAAAAGGGGCATAAGACATCTGACATGTAAAGAGTAAAATGTTTAAAGTCATTGCTTATTATTTGCAAATATCAATTTAACAGCATTAGCTCATGGATAGCTTAGTCATCTACAAAGACTCGTCAGTATTCTTTCATTAGTCCATTACTTGTGCTCTAGGGCTGGTGGCTTGCAAAGTGGTGGAAGTGGATACTGGGATAGGAAGCTAAGTGCGGAATCCAAGCTGGTGCCTTTATAGTCTCCTAAAATTATCCTTTTATTGTGTCTTTCTTCTGTACTCAATGATGAATCCTGTTTGGGAAAAGGGATTTCTCGACATCTGGAAATTAGCATCCCTCTGGACCTAATTTTACCTATGTGCTGAATATTGCCAGCTGGAAGTACTAGAGGGAATCTCTATTCCTCGTTAGAGTAGAAATGTATGGAAAACAAGCCCAGTGGTCCCCTCTCCTTTTGAGATGGCACTCATGGGTGCCTGAAAGCCCAAAGAAATTGCTTGTTGATGGGAAGCGTAGCTTGACCACTGTAGGAAGCAGAGGTGGCTTATCTTCCTTCTGAAGAAACCGCATATCTTCTTGAGGTATGTCTCAGTGCACTTAGGAACTACAGCCAAATGTTTTAAAATGGGTGAGTTATAAACCAAAGGAATTTAGTGAGGGCTTATGGAGCAGGCCTGGAATCCTAGCTACTTTGGAGGTTGAGGTAGGAGGATTACAAATACAAGGTCTGCCTAGACTATAGATGGTGTTTATAGCCTTGGCAGACTTAGTGAGATTTTGTTTTAAAACATAAAGTAATAAGAAGTACTGGGCAGAGTTACCTTGCAGCATGAGACCCTGGGTTATTACCTAGTACTCTGAAAGAAAACACTGAACTCATTAATTATATAGGCTGTCCAGCCAATAGGGTCAAAAGGTTAGCCTGTCTCCATATTGCACCTCAACACTTGGGTTACAGAATCCACTTATACAACTCTTGGTGCCAGCTTTTGTGTGGAATCTAAACTCAGGTGCTCAAGCTTGCATTGTAGACAATTTAATGACTGAAGTATCTCTTCAGCTCCACTAAATATGGGGTGTTATTTGTATTATAAATGTATTTTATAAATTTTATAAATGTTTTATAAATAAATACAAATGGTGTGAAAAAAAGCAACAGGATTTTTTTTTCTCTCAGGTTTGAATACTAGAATGATGAAGGTAACTACAGATTTGGTGTCTGATGTACCCTTGTCCCTGATTCAGGATGGCATATTTTTCCATATCCTCATGTGGAAGGGTCACAAGAGCTCTTTAGAACCTTTTCATGAAAGCATTAATTCCACTCACATAGTCAGTTCCTAAGGGCACCACCTCATAACACCATCAGGGATGAGGAACCAGCCCGTTTGACAGGTGTCCAAATACTCAGCTCCTGGAATGGTACTTCCAAACAAACAACAACAACGACAGCAACGAAAGTCAAGTGGGCAGACTAGACTTGACCAAGAGTTTGAGAGGAACATGGGTTATATTGGTGCATGTCAGAAGTCTGAAAAAGGAACTGTGAGGTAGTGAGGCACCACAATAGGTGTCTATTGTCATGGAGAAAAAAAAGGTCATAGTACAGGGATGAGATAAAATAGAATAAAAAGGAGGTGTGCAGACCTTGGTTTTCTTTCCACCACCTTTTGTATGGAAGGCAGTTATAATGGCTCCAGTTAGGTATTGTGTTGCTGTTTAAACACCCTTGAACCTTTCTTTTATTTTCTTTTATGTAGTTATTGGTATGGGTCCATAAGACTTTGTGCATGTTAGGCAAGTCCGTTAGCACTGATCTATGTACACACACCCTTTTCAGACCTTGAGCCAGTGTTTCCCTAATTTTTTAAGGCTGAACTTGAACTTGCAATTTTTCCTCAGCTTTGAAAATAGGTCAGGACAGAGTCTTGTGTCACTACCCTGGACTCAACAACTGCTTTACAACAAGACTCCTAGGAAAACTTAAGAGGTGCTGTTCTGCATGAAACACTCCAATGTGTGTACCATGAATCACCAGCAAGGAGAGCCGGGCCCTTGTTCGGATTGCTTCATCACACAGTCTCCACATGTATGTTGTAAAGGATTTTTCAACATTTAAATTGTACTGATTTTGTGCTACTAAGCAGTTAACATTTCCATATTCCTTTCCTGCATCACCATTCTTTGCTAATACCATTGATATTTAAATTGAACCACTTTAATTTCAAATTGCTTATTTAATCTTTATTTGAATATACAGCAACATCTAAATACACTATGCACACACACACACACACACACACACACACACACACAGGCATATAAAACCTCCACAGAAGAAAAATATAAAGTGTAATAGTGTAATTTTGGCTAGTGTGCCACAAGTGGTTTGAAATATTTCAGTTGCTTAAGTCTACCTAGAAAAATGGGTGTTATATTTTGCTATGATGCCTGTCCACAAACTGCAGCTGTGAAAGCCAGGGTGCACACAGGAAGGGCAGAGGTGAATGCTGCTAAACAAGGTAAAATCCAGTTGGTTATCAGGCTGTTCTCCACAACAAGGGAAGAGAAAAAAGGCAGAGTCAAATTTGGGAGCACTTGTGGTCTCTCTTTAAGGAATTGAAGACTCCTATAGAGTGGAGGCTGCTCTTGAAGAAAGAAGTAGAGACATGCTGCTTGTTACATTTCTCCTGTCCATACCTAGGGGCGAGCTATTAGGAGTTAACTGAGGAAGGAGGGAGGTGGGGAGGATGGATTGAAGGATTATCCCAAGAAGGAAGACTCTTCATTGACCTGGTAGCACCTTCTGATGAGTAGCTCACTTAAAAAGTCAGAGGGAAAATTGGGGCTGCTTTTGCCTGCTCGCCTGCGTCCTTCCCTGGCAAGTCCATCTATTCTGTTGTTGTTACTGCTGTTACCATCCTTCTCTGACATTAGAACCCAGGGCAGTAGACCTTTCAATGTGCCTTGAAGACCCATAACTCTCTAAGTTCCTTCAGGTTTTCTCCACCAGTTTAGGACATCCAAGTCATCCAGCTTTGTGGATTGCAGAGCTGGCTACTAGGTCCTCAGCCTCTTCAAGAGTGCAGATAGCCACTGCTGGACTATCCTCCCTAATACATCTTGTTTGGGACATAGATTCACTCTGTCAGTTTTGTTCCTATAGATAACTCTGACATACAGGGAAAAGACACGGAAGAGCAGCCACCATCAGAATGTCACTTCTCTCCTACTCTAGGCTTTCTAGAACTTTGCTTTTCACCCCAAGATTCTTGGCTTGAGGGAACTGTTCTAGGAAACACCTATAAGAACGCATCTGTGTCGTCATCCTTTTCATTATTTGAAATGAATGTAACTTTATGGTGAAATTGCTCCTGGGAAGAAATTTATGCTCTAATACAAACAGTTTCATATGAATCAGAATAAAAATAATAATCTTCAACATAAGCCTTTTTTCAGCTCTAAATTCACTTCACTAGATTTTCAGTTTCTAACTTAACAATATCTTTTGTTCCTGGTAAAAGAAAAGCTTTGACATGCTTTTGTTTTCAAATGCTTTACATTATTAATTTCAGTGGATAAAGAAGAGCATAAAGTCTCTCATGCACTGACATCTTCCCCCCCCAAATGTTAACAGGTTTCTTTTTTCTCCCTTAACTACTGAGTGAATATACTGATAAGCTTCAGTGAGTAAGTTATAATAGTAAATTTTGACTTTGTCATTTATTTCTGATTGCCTCATTAATGATTGGCCAAAGCAATTTACACACACTGAGAAGATGGAATATATAGAAACATTTCCAGAACAATCATAATACAATAGCATACTCTCTTATACTATTCACTGTATGTGATTTGTCTGTTTATAAAATGCCTATAGCTGTGCTGAAGCAGTATGTAGACCCAGGGTGTTTTCCTATTTCTATAACAAGTGAGGGAATGATGGTAGGGAGATTAAGAACTCAGACAGATACATATTGGGGTTTATACACATTCAAGAAGAACCTACAACTTTTGACTCATCGAAGTACGAGTCTTTTCTTTTTGGCAAATATATTCATTTTTTAATCATTCAAATAAACATCATATAATACCAAGCATCTTGGACATGTGAAAATTCTCTGTGGCATTCATCACTTTGTGACAACTTGTTAAAATTGAACTGTGTCATAGTCTACTAAGATGGGACCTTAGAATAGTAGCTCTCAATCCTATCAATAACTTGAACTACTTAATCATTTCAAGAGTGCAAAAAGAAGAAGAAAACTAACTTGTGACCATGGTTTCCCAACTTCCTAGGAGGGCAGTGTGCTGCTAAGGCTCTTTCTTCCAGGCAGGAGGAAGAGATAACCAGAGACCCAGCAGGAGCATCCTAGGTAGCTTCATTCCTCTGACCCAAGCTTAAGAGTGAGGAAACATGAAAGCATCACTTTTGTTAATGCAATCTCTACAAGGGCAAGGAATAAGCAGGTATTTCCTATGGCAACATGAAGACAGCACAGTAAGAAAAGCTGAGTGACTAAATGGGCCTACCAGACGCACCCTAGAGCATCAGGATTCACCAGCTATGTGGGGCCCCTGGGCACCATGCTATCACAATAACATAGGGAGTAGAAGAACATTGAGAGTTATAGAGGGAGCAAAAGACAAAAGACCTCTTCTTGACTCTCTTTTTTCAGTCTCAGCTAGGGTGGGAGGAGGGAAGACAGGGAAGGTGATTCTAGTTTTGGATGAGATTGGGTTAAATTGCATGGACAACTGGAATGAGCACTCAACAGGGCATTTTAATTACTAATAGTTTCAAAATTAAAGTTCTGTTTTTAAGAAAGCTCATAGGGTTTTATTTTCTGTGTACAGGCAAGGGGAGCCATCATCCTTGATGGGTAGAGATCTGCCCATGTTACCCATGCTCCTTCCCATAACCCCTCACCCAGACTCTAGAGCAACTTCTGCAGCTGCTGGTGCTGGATCCTCAGAGTACTTGGGAGCCTGGAATGTTTTATGCCTCTGAAAGCACAAGCCCAGCAGCCAGAAGAGACTGTCAGCAGGGCCAGGACAGAGAGGCTGACCGGGTTCTAAAGTCAGCAGTCTCTAACTTCACAGATAAAACCTGTCTGGTGGGGTGCTTAATGTGGTTCAAAGTGAGAATCCTAACATGAGGAAATTTGTTCTACAACTTCCCAGAGCATGGGCATCCTCTCTAGCTCCTGTCAGAACTGATCAAGACTATTGATAAAGACCACAACTGAGGCATACTGCCATGTTCACCAGCCTCCTTTTCCACTGGCCTCAAGCCATCCGCAGACTGGATCATGTTAGTTGGATCAATCGAAGGACAATGAGGGAGAAATACAAGTAGTTGACTTTGTTGAAGCTTTAGTTACTCAAGTCCCCTCAAAATAAATCATGAGCAAGCAAATGAAATTCCTTCACAAACTTGAATGCACAACCCAGTATCCTAGAATGGTTTTGTATCAACTTCTGTATAAAATATAATGGCACACCAAAATTTAACTTTGTGGTTGTATCAAAAGAGAAACTAATAAGAGAAAACAAAACAAGAGACTGAAAGGAAAAACAAAGCTCAAAGAGTCTGGTCAATCTTCTGGATAACACTTATTCAAATTAATCCAATTTTCATTGTAACTAAAATTTTCCAATTCCAAACAGACAAACAAATCAACAAGAAACTGCTAGGCTAATAATTGATTTCCATCCCTCCCTTTTATTACCATGTCCATCATTTGGTGTGTTCCTCTGATGTAACTGCCCTTGTATTCTCACGTTGTTTGGTACTAGCATTTGAACGGCAGCCTTGAGTTCTCCATTTGTGGGCACTCACTTCCATCCTCATTTAATTTCTTTTGGATATATAGACTATTTAGAAAAAAATAAAATAAATTTTCCATATTTTTAAAGTTATTTATTTAGTTATTTAGATGTGAGTTTATGATCATAAAGATTTTTTGCAGTTTATAAAAACTTATTGTAAGTATAAATATCTCTTGTAATAATAATTTCAATTTCTACTCTTATAAATTATGTATGACAGAAAGTTTCTATTTTTACCAGGTCAATTTTGGAAGATTTTTATTAATCTACTAATTTAATGGGTTAAAATTACTCACTGTAGCTTTCATTTAGATTTCTCTGATCATTAGTGGCACTTGGTTCTTTTCTATTTAATTTTGCCCATTAGAAACATTTCTTGCTTTGTTGACTGATTTAAAGTATTCTATTTTGCCTGTAAAATTAGAAAATATTGAGACCTTAACAGAAATGAGTGTAAAATTACTGCCATTAAGTGAAAGGACCGAGCAGATGCCATAAGAGGCTGCTCAGTCTTCTCTCAGAGATCAGACCTCAATTTCAGTTTCCTGAGCCTGAACAAGAGTTTCCGAGGAGAAGCCATGAATAAAAGACAAGGAATCTCCAACACCCCCAACAGTGAAGATGACACCGGTACCTGCAGCACAGGCCAGGCCAGGCCTGAGCCAGCCTCCACAGCAGCTCAGGGCCTGGACAAGTTCCAGGCATGTCCCCAAAAGAAAAACTGTAGCTTTGACTAACACCTGACTAACCCCTGACTAGCCGTGGCCAATTAGAACATACTAATATGATTTCTACTTTCATAAGCCAATCATATCTAAAATGACCTAGCTTTCTTAGATACTTCCCTCAGTGAGACTGACTCAGGGTTGTCACCATCTTGCCTCTGTGTAGGATAGTCAGCTCCAGCATGCTGGAATAATAATAAAAACAATGTACTGTTTGCTTTTATATCAGATCAGGTCTTGTAGGCAGAGGCTGCTCTTTCGTTTCCTGGCTTCTCAGACCCAAAATAATCACACAGCAACTGTATTAATTAAAACACTGCTTGGCCTATTAGCTTATGAGTATTTCTAGCTAGTTCTTACATCTTAAATTATCCCATCTTTATTAATCTGTGTATCACCACGAAGTCATGGCCTATTGCAAAGTTCCAGTAGGCATCTTTTCCTATAGCAGCTACATGGTGTCTCCCTGACTCTGCCTGCTCTCTCTCTATATCTTTTCCAGCCTGGCTATATTCTGTTACGCCATTGGCTACAAACAGATTCTTTATTAACCGATGGCAATAGAGCATATTAACAGCACACAAAGGGGAATCCCACATTAATATCTCTTCGTGGTCTTTGCAGGGTCTAGGCTCTGAGTACAATATTAAGTAAACATGTTATCTAATAAGTGCAAATTACAACCTAAAATTAGACATTTGAGCCCTATCTTTATTTTACCATTTGATTAACATCCCATATTTAAGTTGTTATTTTTATAGTGTTTAATTTAGGATTTTTTCCCTCTTTTCTTGTTGCATACATGTTTTAGTTAGAATGCAAACTTCTCTCTAGATATTGGATAAATGTTCAAGTTTTTTTCTGCTTTTATTTATAAGTACTTAATTTTGGGGAGAGGGTTCAAGATAGGATTTTCTGTGTATCCCTGGCTGTCCTGGAATGTACTCTGTTGATGAGAGATCTGCCTGTTTCTGCCTACCAAGTGCTGGGATAAAGGCATGTGTCACCATTACCCTGCTAGTACTTATTGTTTTTTTTAATTTCTCAAGAATTTTTAGGTTGTATAATATGAGATGACAATGTAGACATAGGCCCCTGTTCATTTTTTCCTTCACTCTCTCTGTTCAGCCCACTTATTCTTTGGCCATCTCATTATGCTGGTTTCTGATGCTTGTCTTTTCATTCTAGGAAAGCAATAAATTTTTTTTCTTTCTTTCTTTCTTTCTTTCTTTCTTTCTTTCTTTCTTTCTTTCTTTCTTTCTTTCTTTCTTATTATTCTCTCATACATTACATAAAGACCTAAGCTTCCCCTCCCTCTTCCAAGTCCCTCCCCCATTCCTCCAGATCAATTTCTCTTCAATTTCCCTTCAGAAAAGAGCAGGCCTCCCAAGTATATCAACCAAACTCATTCTAACCTCCTGTTACAATAACATACCCTTATAACATGGATGATTGAGGCAACTGAGTAGTAAGAAAAGGTCCCAAGAGCAGATGAGTTAGAGACAGCTTCCTCTCCTACTACTAGGAATTGCAGAATATCACCAAGCTGCACAACCAAAGGGTACACGCAGAGGATCTAGCTCAGACCCATCCAGGGTCTTTGATGGTTGCTTCAGCTTTTGTGATTCCCTATCAGCCTTCCTTAGTTGATTCTGTGGGCCATGTTCTAGTGGTGTCCTTGATCCCTCTGGCTCTTGCATTCCTTCCCCACTTCTGTATGGTTCCCCTGGCCCTGTCTAGTGTTTAGCTGTGGATCTCTACATCTGGGTAAAGCATCTCTAATGACAATTGGGCTAGGCTCTGGTGCTGTAGGAAATCCTTTAGTTTTAAATTCTTTAAGTTACCTACCCACTTGGGCAAGGCCTTTTATACTATAAATGCCTATATGAAGCGTGTGCTCTCATTCTCTCTTCTAGCTACTGGATTTGGTTTCTGTTTTCTCATGTGAGCAGAGGACTGTGGTATGTGAGTTTACCCCTAAATAAATAATTCTTTATTGTACTGAATTCTGAGCTAGTATGGGATTTGTTTTCAGCATCTGTCTTCACTCAGATCTATGAGTAAGTATATCAAAATATTATTAGAAATCTTTTCATTGATTTTTTTT
>JAQHUG010000252.1:2317520-2339557 GCA_028555095.1 Dicrostonyx torquatus | reverse complement strand
AGAAGGGTCTCATTGTCACAAAAAGCCCTAAGTTATTAAAATATTTAAAATGCCATATTCTGTAGTCTTTGAGAGATATGACTAATGCCTATCTAATTGAAATATATCTATGCATATCTAGAAAATCTAACTAACATGACTACAAACTTGACCATTATAGATGATTATCCATTAACAACCTATACTTCCTAATTACACATTACATTTTTAATGAACTACACAATCACAATACCTTAATCAAGATCAGATATACATATAACAAGAATTACCTTAAACTTATGTTAATAAATCAAAATTTATACCAATGCAAATTATTCATATTCATATCATCTCCCCCTTTAAATGTAAAAAATAAAAAAAACATTTATAAGTAATATTTGGGAATATGGGTGCAGTTATCTCTCTCCAAACTTCTTCCTGCTGTATGGGAGCGCTGTTAATTAGGTCCTTCATGGTATAACCTGTGTGGCAGGTACATCTCAGTTGGCAATTGAGTGAAACAATTTTCTGAAGGTATTCATAGCAACCTTTCAGGAGGGCATTGTCTATCATACCAGATTGGTATAGGAAAAGTCCACAGGTTCTCATCCTCTATGAAAACAAAAGAAGAACCTCTCCGAAGCATCATATCCTTAGACCTATATTTGGAAGTCATAAAACCTTCAAAACATATATTGTGGTTTAGCTTGGCAGTCCATATAATGAGATGTCTTTTTGTATTTAGCTCTTTCACAATCAAAAAATTTAAAGAAAACACAATAAAATACATAATCCAGACATTCTGTGAATTTTCCATGCTTACATGGCTTATTTATTTATTTCTTTTAATTTATAACTATCTGTAGTCTGTCTCTTTAACGACTTTACCCTTTTTAAGGCATTAACTTTATCACTCTCTATTTTTTTTAACTCTCCTAAGCCTAAGTACACCCATCCAACACTGACCTATTTATAGGTCTTTTATGTCTGAATCTGCCTATTGCGAATCTGTAATTCTTTACTATCAAGGAGTACTTTTGCTTTGTGCTTTTAAAATGCTGAGCTCTTAAGAATCTAAGCTGCGACAATCACAGATCAAATACAGGTACTGCCTGCTTGCTCCGCCCAGTCCAACATGGCGGAGCCGCTTGTGCCTCTGAACCATGTGCATTGCACCATTATCATGGCTCCAGGCAGGAGCCAAGCTCAGCAGTCCAACCTGGAGAATGAGCCTTTTATCTGAGTTACAGTTGAATCTGCTATGCAGAGCATTGTGTAGCCTGGAACCATCTTTATGCATGACTACAGAAATCCGCCATGCTCTCCCACCTGAGCCAGAGGTCGTGGTGACGGCACAGACTGTAAACTGGTATTTCAAAACCGCCAGTTTCTAGCCGATCTGATCCCAGTACCTATGGGCACACAAACATCGGAGCCCATGAATGCTCCATAGCCGGAGTTTGCAGTGGCAACAGGGCCCAGGAAGCCCTTTTCCAAAACCGCTGCAGCTTTTGCTTAATCAGGAAATCTCTCTGTGGCACGCCATCCACAAACAGGAAAAAACTGTGTTAAATTCTCTCTCCTTTTTAAGCCCTCTCAGGTTTTTAAGTGGATTAACTGGCCACGTCGATGCCAAACTGTTGTTAAGAGGTGCAGCTGTGTTCCCAGCACCTGAAAGAAGCACAGGGCCCTTTTGTTCCTTCCCATCCGGCTCTTGGCTGCCAGCTAGCTTATGTCTGAAATAACCACACGAAAATTGTATTAATTAAAATAGTGCCTGGCCCATTATCACTAGCCTTTTCTTGGCTAACTCTCACATCTAAAACTAACCCATTTCTGATAATATGTATTGCCACTTGACTGTGGCTTACTGGCATGAGTCTAATCAGTGTCCATCTCGGGCTGGTGAATCATGGCGTCTCTGGCAGTGTCTTCTTTCTCACCACCTTCCGTTCTGTCTACTCCGCCCACCTAAGGGCTGTGTCCTATCTTACAGGCCAGGCAGTCTTCTTTATTAACCAATGAAAGCAAAGAAACACAGAAGAACCCTCCTACACCAGGCATAGAAGTCCAGTCTTAGGCTATGAAAATAGCATAGTGGTATATACTTACCTACTGTACATGAGGTCCTGCATTTCATTCTCAGACCTGCCAAACAGACAAGCTATCTCCACCTTCAGTCTACAAAATAAACATATTAAATAATATGAAACTTATAAATGTTTGACACATAGCAGTCTTGAAATTGTAATTTTAATCCAAAGCTTATTAAATGTACATAGTTAAATCGAAGTCAGTTTTCTGGCAAATGAGCAAGAGTTGATAATGTACAGTTGTTTTTAATAAATGGTGTTGGAACAAATGGATATCAATAGGCCAAAGAATAAGCCTGGCTCTCAACTTTCCATAATTTACAAAACTTAACTCAAAATAGATTCTTGTGATCTAAGTGAAATGGATAAAACACTGACATTTTTAGGAGAGATTATAACAGGAAATTCTGTGTCTTGGTGTTAAGTGATGTCTCAATTAGCTTTAACTATCAGCATGAGAGAGCCTAAAGTCATCTGAGAGGAAAGCCTCAGCTGAAGGCCTACCTAGATTAGATTGCTCTGTGGGCATGTCTGTGGAGGCTTGTCTTTATTATTAATTGATGTAGGAGGGCCCAGGCACTGTGAGAAATGCTGTCTGTATGCAAGTGGTCCCGGATTGTGAGAGGAAGCTAGCTAAGCACGAGTCAGTGATCAAGGGAGGCAGCGGACCAGCAAGCAGCCTTCTTGTATGATTTCTACCTCCAAGTTCCTGCCTTGATATTCTGCTCTGACTTCCTTCAGGGTTGGGTGGAAGTGTAAAAGGCCACAGATCCCTTCCTCTCTGGATTGTCAGGGTGTTTGTCTCCAAAACCAGAAGCAAACAAGACCTGGTTGGTGAGAAGGGTAAATGTTGTCAATTATTCAAAGAACCAAAAACCATAAGCAAAATGATTACTGCATGTTGAGGGTAGGGCAGGGACATAGTGAACATACTATTAGATGGTGAGGAAATACCTGGGGATTAGTTGCTTGTCAGGAGAACCCACGAATTTTCCTGAAAAAGTTCTCATTGGCCAAATATCAAACACCTTGAATTTAAAAATAGATTATGACAGTGCTCTGTAACATACTGAATAAAAGAGAATTTAAAAATTATAACTTCATAGAACAGATTTCTTTAAGACAAAGATGTCAGAATCAGATTTTTTATTTTTTTTTTTAACAGAAAGACTCTACTTAAAAAAAATAAATAAATAGCCGGGCGGTGGTGGCACACGCCTTTAATCCCAGCACTCGGGAGGCAGAGGCAGGTGGATCTCTGTGAGTTCGAGACCAACCTGGTCTACAAGAGCTAGTTCCAGGACAGGCTCCAAAGCTAGAGAGAAACCCTGTCTCGAAAAACCAAAAATAAATAAATAAATAAAAATTTGAAGCAATTATTTTCATCTGAAATTATTCTTGTCAGTAAAGTTCATTAATAGAAGTTGAAAATATTAGGTAAAACACATATTCAGACAAAATACATTCAGATGTCAATATATTATTTTTATGAATTACGAAAATAGCTATATATGTAACTAGGTATGACACACACATAGCATTGATATTCATTGCTATGTTAGATACAGGCAGCATTTGCGTCTTTATGGCATGAAGCAAGGAAGGCATAAAATCACCTATTGTAGAATTGTGTCTCAGAGTGTTCAGTGTGAAATTAATTATAAAGATGGAGTAATGCCTTCCCCAATCACCGCATGAAGCACTGTACAAATTTATTCACCCGCAGTCCTCTAAAAGGCCAACAAAAGGGGGCTCTTTCTTAGCTTAAAGTAGAATGAAGAGAAATTTTTAGTGCTTGGGTCAAAACAAAGATGTAATTGACAAGTGTGCTGGTCGGTTTTTATTGTTGCCTTGACACAAACCTAGAGCCCCAGGAAGAGGGAACCTCAACTGAAGAACTACCGTGATCAGATTCTTTTGGCTGTGTCTGAGAGGCATTTACTTGACAACTGACGTAGGAGGACCCAGCCTACTATATATGATGCCTTCCCTAGTCAGGTGGGACTGGGCTACATAAGAAAGGTAGTTGAACTTGTGTCTGGAAGGGAGCTAGTAAGCAGCATTCCTCCATGGTTCATGCTTCAGGCACCAACCTGGAGTCCCTGCTTCAGTTTCTCTGGATGATGGATCATAACCAGAAGCTAAAAGGGTCAGTTTCTCCTCCAATTTGATTTTTGATAATGGCTTTTTGTCCCAGCAAGAGAAACCGAACTAGGACACATATATTTTTAATGATAAACTAAATATTAAAACACATGGCTTATCAGACATAAGTTGCTGTTAGAGCTAGAGTTCCTTAATATCATTTTAATCACTTTTATAAGTTATTGTCTTCTCTTCTACTATGCATCATTTTGATATAATTTGCTTCATAGCTGGCTCTCTGAAGAGTAACTTAGAGAGACTGTCACTGATAAGGATTAGAGAGTGTGAATGGTTTGCTCTGTGTCATGATGAGAGCTAATTACACAGGGAAGATTGAAAGTCAGTTTTTAATCTTTAAAATACAACACAAAACATCATATTAAAATATTGCCCCTGATTTTCTAAGATAAATATTTGTATTACTGATTTTATTTTATTTCCCATTGTGATAATTAAAAACTCAAACTCAATTTCATCTTATTATTTAGAACATTCAAATATGCTCCATATGAGGTTGATGTACAGTAACACAGACAAGGCTTTTGTCCTTTGGGTGGTCACGAGTGTATATATTACAAGAAAGAGTTTGACTAAAATATAGGAAAGGATGAGTTACATTTCTCTGGCCTAGGAGAGTACAATAGTTCCAGATTTGCAGTTATCATGGTTATTTTATTTTCATTCTTTTAATTGAAGGAATTTTTTTACACAATAAATTCTGGCAACAGTTTCTTTTCCCTCATCTTCTCCCAAATCCTCTCTACTTCCCACCCTTCCAACTCCAGATCTCTTTCTCTCTCTCTTAAGGAAACAAGCAGATAATATAACAAAAACAATGAAAAGGAAAAGGCATAGAATAAGGCAAAGAAAAGAATATAGAAACACAAACACACCATAAAAACACAAAATCGAAACCATAGTATATAAACAAAAGACCAGTGAGGTAAAAAATTCCCCCCAAAAGCAATATGAGACAAAACAAAACAAAAAAGCTTTTCCAAAAATATTCAGGCAGGTATAGGACCTGCCATTAAGTGTGGTTTGTATACCCAGTGAAGCTCCATTTGAGAAAACTAATTTTACATTTATGAGTAGTTGACAATTGGAGATGGCTTCTGGCTTAAGGATGAGACTTCTGTCCATTTCTCCTCTCAGCGCTAGGACCTCATTTCACTTGGACCTGTGCAATCCCTATACAGGCTGCCACAGTCTCAGTGAGCTCATACATGTGTCGGTATTTTGTATCTGGGAGGCACTGTTCACTCAGTGTCTTACATCCTTGCTGAGTCATACAATCCTTTTGTCTCTTCTGAATAACTCCCTGAGCTCTGAGGGAGAAAGATTTATGAAAATGTTCCATTTAGGACTGAGTATTCAAAGGTCTTTCACTGTCTTTACATTGTTTTATCTGAATTAGTTGCTACCTGTTGGAGAAGGTTTTCTGATGATGGATGAGTGAAAAATTGATCTATAGATATAGCGAATGTCACAAGGAGTCATTTTATTGCTATGTCCCTTTAGGAGAACAATAGTATTGCATTTTTCTCTAGGTTCATAGCCTATCTAATCTCAGGTTCTTGGCCACCAGAACAATGTCAACCATTGGTTACATCTTGTGAAATGGATTTTAAATTCTATTAGATAGTATTATGTTATTCCCATGACTTTTGTGCTATTCTTTCATGAGTGTGTCATGCAGGCAGGTCACTAAAATGAGATTTTTTTTTTAAAAAAAGAGTTATTAGCACTCATGGGAGAAATACATATCTTACCCAATCTTACTCAATGACTGCAGTAATTATCAATTGATTTTCATTTCACTTGAATTTCTAATATTGGGATTTTGGCTGTGTGTACAAAGACACTCTAAATGTAAAAGACTAAACAAAACAGCCATAATTAATGTGATGTCTCTTGTCAAGTATTATTCTAGTCAGTTTTCTATTGCTGGGACAAAATACCAGAGAAAATAAACTGAAAGTAAGAAAAGGGTTATCATGGCTCATAAATTCATCTTTGATTCAAAGACACTTTGTCATTTTGACCCTGTGGTCACAAAATATATCATAGGAACAGAGTATACAAGAAAAGACATCTATTCAAAAGAAAGGAAGACTGCAGATTTCATGGTGATGGCAGCTTGTAAAGAGCTGTTGGAGAAGAAGGAAAAAGAAAAAGATGAGAAGGAGGAAGAGAAAGAGGAGGAAGAGGAGGAGGAGGAGGTGGAGGAGGAAGAAGAAGGAAGGAGAAGAAGAAATGGTGAGGTCCCAATATCCCCTTCAAGGCATATACACAATGTCCTAATTTTCTTCTATTAGAATCCAGTTGGTAAAGATCCCACCACCTCTCAACACAGGCTGATAAGGAACCTATTTATGACATGAGCCTTTGACAACCATTCCATATCCAAGCTTTAACAAGTTCCATGCTGTCCTTATGTTTATGAAGGCAATTAGCTCCATCTCCTCAGTATGGTGTTGCTATTTGGGAAGACCAGTACTTCTTGTTGATAAGGATGTCTTGATTCTCTTTTGATCTGTGCAGCTTGCCTTCATTCTTAATGTCAGGTTGATATTGGTCTGGACTCTTCACATCTTATTCACAATGAATAAATTCACACATTGCATATTCATCTCAACAACTGCTATTTGTGCAGATCAGATTAATGTGTTTTAGGTTCTCTTTAAGAAATTGAAAATGTGAAACAGAGCTTTATGCATAAAATGATACATTAAAGTAGTTATTCATATATTTTATGGGAATGCTAAGCATAGATTCTCACATACTAGGCACTTTCAAAAATACCGAATAAATAGTAGGCTGCCTTAGAGGGTGTGATTGTCTCTTGAGTGGGAATAAAGGCTCATATGTCAAAAAGAAAGTGTGTGTCAATTGAAGACCAAAAAAGTTTGAAGGAGTTTATTGATCAGTATTATTATAATTAGAACTTTTTACTTTTGTAATGCAGACACATAAAAAGCAATTGCAAGTACTAGTGAACATTGACAAATGCAGATGATTGAATGATGGCTACATGTTATGGCTTCCTGTTCTCTTTTAATTTTATTTCTTATTATTATTTTGTTTCATGGGACTTGTGCTTTCATACTTTGTCAGGCTAAGATGACTTTTGCTATATCTATGCAAGTGTATTGTGCCTATGTAGGGCTAAGGGGATTAATCAAAAAAAAAGTTACTTCTTTTCTTTCTATTTTTTTAAAGACTATGCTTTGGAAGTTGATGTCATTTTTATTCAGCTGTTATTTTTTAAAAAAATTATTTGTCTTGGGTGTGATGTGTATAATATCTGCCAATATTTTCACGGACATTTTATGATTGAACTCATAAAATGGAATTTTATAAGAAGAAATTTGAAAGCATGTTATTAAAACATACATGACTATAATCAGATATTTGCTTATTTGTGGAAGAAACAATTAACTAATTATTCACCAATAGAGAGAATTTATGTCTGCTGCTTTTTAAATATTAAAATTCTTATGTTCCTTGTCCAATGGTGATTAATTGCATCTATATTTTCCTTAAGAGTCACTTCTTGGCAACAGCTGTTCATCCTGATATCAGGTTATGTCAAAACAGTTGCTGATTTAAAAGGTCTTGTAATACACTTTATTATATACCTAATGAGAACTGACATTTTGCTACTGAGAAGTAAGGCTCTATCTGAACGTCTTCAGGTTTTGTGGCTGGATAAGCCTGGTGAAATAATGCTGCCATACCGTGAACCACAGGCATGACATTTTCCTGAATACAGTCCTACCACTTAGCGCTGGATATATTTATACCCTTTGTACTCCCAAGTCTTGTCATAGCAATTCAAACAAACTTATAAAGGGAATTTAAAAAATGATCATACAGATAACCAAACATTCAAGATGATCCTTTATCATTATTTTCAGTGTGTTATTCCCCATGGGAGATAAATTTATGGCTGATAATATGCCAGATCTCTACATTTGTTTCCCATTTTTTTGGGGCATCTACTCTCACTGTTGCAGTTAATCTAACACAGAATGGTATTTTTTGTTTTAGTGTGTTTTGGTTTTAAGCCAATGCCCCTAGTACTTAACTAACCATGATATGTCTGGTCTGACAGGTTGACTAAATGATATCCCAGAAAGTTGGCATGGTCTGATTAAATTCTTTCTTAAAGCATTAATAAAATGATTCTAAAAGCCAGATTATTTGAGCATGAGCTAGAGAAGTTTAAAATGAAATGTGGGAGAAGCCCTCCTACATTGTCATTCGCTTTCTCTGAGGATGTTTGGATGGCTCTAGACTCAGTGGGTTGCAGGTGCCAAAATTCTGTTACCACAGCTGTGAAGCACTGTAGCAGGCCACAGAGAAGATGGGGCACTAACATCACTTCCCTTGAAGCTTGGAAAGACAGCCAATGACGTTCTTTATGACAGGCTTGTAGCTGGAAGTGCTTTTACCTAACTTTTTGTGGCAGGTAGGAAAACAGGTATGCCTATAATCTTGGGCTTTAAATTTAGGGTGGAAGAAAAAATAATGATCTTTTTGGCCAATGTAACACTGGTTTTAAGTGATATGTTTCTGTTTCACTGGTGTCAGCGGGTAATTTGCATAAAAACCTTGTACTCATTCAATGTGTCATCACACCCTGCCCAGAAGAATAAAATGTTTCATCTGTTTTTAAGTGAACAACAGTGTAGATTAGGGAATAGGCAATTGATTTGTTGAGAATATAGAACGTATTCAATTCATTACAAATGCAGAGGAAGGAGAAATAAGGTTCATTGAGCCATCAATGGTAGGTAGTCCTTTGTTTCAATAATTGTTAAAGAATAATGGAATTATAATGAGACCAATCTTGATACCTTTTATAGGAATGTTACAGAATTGGACATGCATAATTGCTCATCTATCCTGCAAGGTGAAGGAAACTGCTCTCCACCCCTGCGAGGAAATTCAGATTCAGCATGTACTAGCAATAGCTGCCATTTGTGGGAAGGAAGGGTTGATTGGCATCCACAAGTATTTAGTCTATCAACTAAACCACATGGTTTCTTCCTCATGCAATAGGCAGAAGCTTTTCTTTTTCTTTCTCTTTTTTTTCAATGACTAAGTGGTGACTTTTCTCAGGAACAGGACTTCTTCTGTGGGAATGTAACAGGTGGCAATCAGCTCTGCCAAGAAAACAGAGATAACCGAAAACGTTTGTTTTTGTGTTGGTTAAGAGATTCTGCAAATTCAATGTTTTTGTCTTTTTCAACAAAAGGACACTGATGAAGACTTGATATTTAAGAGATTTTTGTGTTTTCAAGATTTTTTTTTTCTTTTCAGAAGATGAAGCTGTCATGAAATTTTATTTGCCTCGGATATGGTCATCTTATATGTTTTCTGTTTTGCATATATTCAAAGTAAAACCTTTAGAAGGGCTGGAACCAAGCACATAGAACTTTTGCAACTATTAGAAAAACAGAGCATATACTCCACTTTTGAAATGACAATTTTGATTTGAGTTTGTTTTTCTAGCCTTTTCTGTCTATTTCTCCATATATATATTTACTTTTTCCATCATCCATGACCCCAGACCACTTGCCAGTCTATATCTTTGTGGTTTTCCGCATGGGTCCCCACCCCATGTTTTCCTTCACCCAGAAAATCTCAAATAGAGGACATCACCCCAAGTTTCTTGGAGGTATGTATTGCTCCATATTTTCTGCACTTTATTTGCCTGTGTTAAATATGGTCCTACTATGATTTCTTTATCAAATATAAATCAATTCTGGGCATAGGTTTATATTTTTTACAAATACAACTTACCATATAAGACATTAGTGTGAAGTATGGTATTTATTAAATGATTTATAAAGGAAATTGAGAAAAATTTCACAATTTTTGTAAAGTATTTCACTTTCAAGTAACTGCTAGAAATATCCATTTTGCTCTGAGTTTGTGCCTCTCTCTCTCCTTAATCTTTCCTAGGCCTCCAAGGGATCTATTTGTATGAACTCCAGCACTCCACTCCTTTGCATGAGAAGTAGGCTCTAATTGTTGGCCTTGATAAACATAGTTATTATCTCTAACCCCAAACAAATTTACCAAAATACCTGAAAAAATAAATGATGGGCTCTTCTTAAAATGGTTATTTATTCAAATTCTGGGAAAAATGAGGTCTTGAATAAATGTATCATAGAACATAAAATGATCGTGTGTATCTGTTTCACTAAACACTGCTTTATATAATAGAAAGGCTTGACATTCATCTGAATAACCCACCTTCAAATTTCTGTGTCCTGTGTTCATCAGGAACATGGATCTTTTGTATGTCTTGTATTATCTTGTTTTGGTAACAAAGTAATCCAAACCTCACAGAAGAAATTTGGAATATTCCTTTCTCAGTTGTTTTTTGTATAGTTTGAGAAGCATTCATATTATACTGTTCATTTTTAACTGGTTCCTTCCAGCATGCAAGCAACTGGGATGGATTTTTCTTCTATAAAGTAAACATTAAGAAGAATGAATGAAAGACCATGATTCAACATTTGCTAATAATTAGTTCTTATTACTCCATGTACAAGAATGTAACTAAAATTTTTTGTTTTGTACTTCTTCCTTTCAGCATTTCATTTTCTTTTATTAATTTTGTAATTCAGTGAACTTCATTTGGCTAGATCCAAGATAGTTTTGAGTGCTTGTTTTGCTATATATCTTAGACATTTACTTCCGATTCTCACTCCTCTCTTCTTGCCCTGTTTTAACTACTTCCTGTCTATAGATTCCTATTTTTAAATTAAGTTTAATACCTTGGACCATCCCTGTGTTGTTCTCTTATATAATCAAAATTCTTTACTAAAAGATGAAAATTGCCTTGGTCTGCGTTCTTCTCTTTTTAAATCTGACATACTTTCAGATAGTTCACATATGTTGATGACATTCATTTTGTGTGTTTGCCCGTTTCTGCTTGAATCTTTGAATAAATTGAAAAATACATGCCAGAATAAAAACATTCTTACCTGTGGATTTACTTGCATGTAAGCCCATCTGATAATCCGGTATTGGACATCATACAGTGAGTGCTGTCTAGTGAGTGGCGTCTTTATTCAGCATTGTCTTGTGAGACTTAGTACAACTTTTCATTTGACAGATCTGTAGTGAAAGCATAGTTTAGTTTTAATGACTCATGTGATAAAGTTATAATGTACCTTCATATTTTGGCCATATTGTATCTTTTTGTTTGTTATGGCAAAGTGATGTCATATATAAATATATATATATATATACATATATATGATCTCAATATTCTTTTTGCATACAATTATATGTGTTATATATGTAATATGCATGTTTATAATTATCTTACTAATATTCAAATAACATTTACATTTACTTACTGAATCTGAAAAAGTAATAGTCAATTTGATTTTCTGCAGCAGCCTGTGCAGTACAAGCAATATGTTGAAAACTGCTGTTGAGTATGGGGTTGCAGATATACAGTCCGCACTCTATTATCTGTTATATATCCATCAATACATCAATCAATCTATTTCTATTTATCATCTATCTATCTATCTATCTATCTATCTATCTATCTATCTATCTATCTAATCACTTGTTTATCATCTGTCTATTTACCTATCTATTGAGAGGCAGAGACTAAGGGAGAGAGATTAAGATAGGAATATATACATATATACACATATAATGATATTTTAACATAAAACTTTAATAGCTGCATACTTTTTCACCTTTAATATCTGATATTATTATATAACCCTTCTTGTACCGTGAGGATAACTTCATTTTCTATAATGTTTATGGTATAAAATCAAATCACAAATAACAATTATTTCTTATAATTTTTAGACTATATCCATAGAAAAATAATCGCAGGTGTGCCACCTAGTTTCATATCAACTTGGCACAAATAGAGTCATATTCGAAGCAGGAACCTCCCTTGAATAAATGTCTCTGTCACATTGTTCTGCGGACGAACTTTTGCTACTTTGTGCTGATTGATGGTTAATAGCAAGCTGTGCCACATCCTAAAATTGATGTTTTTTAAATATTTCTCTTAATGTATCAGCATTTGCCATATTTATTTACATATATTTTATTGAATTTTTTGCTATGGGTCATGTTCATAGTAATCTTCATTTTTTACGTTTTATTTTCACATCTTAATAATAACTTTTCTATTTACTTTCCTAAATGTTATTTTTCTGCATAATTATGAGTTCATTTGTCAAATTTTGGGAACAATTATATTACTCTGAGCTTTATAATTTATCATATATTTTGTATGACATGTGAGATTTTACTTTCTGAGATTCCAGGTCTGATAAAATGTTTCTAATGGTTTCCTGGGCACAGAGTCAACAAATTATATCACATAGTTCATGTTATGTATCAACTATTGAGATCTCTAAATATCAAGAAAATCAGTTCGGAATGCAAAATTCTGAAATGGTTTCGATAGGGTCCACTCATATTAATGTTTTGATGACTTTTGTCCCCTTTGTTGAAAAGCGATGTGGTCCTCCACTGCTGTGAATATATTCCCCTGTCTCACGCTCTCCTGCGCTATGTGCCTTCTTTTCCTTTCACTCTTGATTTATATCTTCTCTGTCTCCATCAGTATATTAAATTTTTACCCTGGGATTTTTGGGTCTTTAGTTACCTGAGGTTTTTTTGTGATAGTTAAATTATCAGTTTTATTTTTCTTTACTTTGGTAATAAAGTTATAACCTAGGGTTTTGAGCACGTGGTCAATCCTGGCTATGCTTCCTATAGCCTGAGTCAGTCTTCTTTATTTATTTAGCATCCTGACTGCAGTTTCCCCTCCATCCTCTCCTCCCAGTCACCCTCCCACTTCCCTTCTGCCTAACCCACTTCAGCAATCTACTCTTATTTAGAAAAGGGCATGCCTCCTATGGGTATCAACCAAACACAGAGTATCAAGTTGTAGCCATCTATTGAGGCTGGACAAGGTGACTCAGTATGAGGAATAGGGACCCAAAAGCCATCAAAAAGAGTCAGTCCCTGCTCCCACTGTTAGGAGTCCCACAATAAGACCGAACTACACAACCATGACATATATGCAGTGTGACGAGGTCAGTGCCATTCAGGCTCCCTGGTTGTTGGTTCAGTCTCTATGAGCCCCTATGAGCCCAGGTTAGTTGATCCTGTGGGTTTTCCTGTGATGCTTATTACCTCCCTGGCTCCTACAAGCCTTCCATTTTCTCTTCAGTTATACTAAGCTTTTCCTAGAAATAATTCTGGCAAGACATTTTAATGTTGATTTTGAGTGTTAACATCGTGAAAACAATTTATGGAATGTCTTAACATGCCTACATAAGAAACACAGAGTGAACAATTTAGAGTTCTTTACCTATATCTTGAAGGAGTGGGCGTTGAAAATTTTTTCATTATTATCTCCGGGTTTCAGTTTATATAAGAGAAGTGTGCTTCATAGTCACTGACATTAGAGTAACAAGGGTAATTCTACCACAAAACTGAGCTATAATTGCAAAACAAAAGCATGATGCTTTGCTCCCAGAGACCACCATTAAGATGTAATGATCATCTTCTGTAAATGTATTATTTTAATACACAGGACAGGAAACCATGTTCAATGTTTTTGTTTTATTTTAGAACTTTTAAATCTCTCTCTCTTTCTGTGTATGTATGTGTGCATTAGTGTATATGGTCATGTGTAGGAGTGAGTGTGCACAGGTACACTCACCTGTAGGTGTGTGAGTGTGTAGGTCAGAGGTCAATATGGGGTAATTTCCTGTTCCCCTTCGTTTTTGAGATAGGGCCTTGTAGTTTTTGAGATAGAACCAGGAACTTACCATATTGGCTAGACTGTCTGTCCAGCAAATCCCTCGGTCCACTTGTGATCATACACAAAACTGGAATTACAGGCATGAGCCAGCATGACTGGGGAAATGGACATTGAAAATCCAAACTCAGGCCTAATGCTTGTGCAGAAAGGACCGAGCCATCTCCCTGGCTCCTCATTTTAGAGTTCTGATTGAGCTACAAATGCCACAAAGCAACAAGACTCCAATTGCCTGCTCTTCAATAAGTAAGTGCTCAGAAACCAAGCCTTTCACAAACATTCATGGGAACCCTCTGTGCATAAAGCACACATTTTAAAGGGGAGGGATTTACATTGCTATTCTCAAATGAAGTGATTGCATTATGCTTGCCACACTAAACGCACACATTCTGAAGTGTTTGCATAAAAGCTTTGGCTTTTAATGTAGCTGGTCTTGTGGAAGTGATTCTGATATTTCAAAGTCGGTAGAGGTGTATAGCACATGCCAATTTGCCTTTGTAACATATTTAAAACACTTTCTGTGCTATCTAAGGGGACCAAAGCAGCCATGGCTAAGAGTTCAAACAATTTTCCTGCGTCATTCTGGAGAAGACAATTTATGGCTCTGGGAGACTACTCAACATGTTTCTGAGTACTCTTAGGTCTAAATTGAATCTCTGCAGCCTGGGTTCAGCTGCTTTCATGCAACTTATTTGTAGCACCTCAGATTGGCAGACATTATTGTTTCTTTTTCCTCTTTCTCTTTTTAATCCTCAGTTGGGCTTGAGGACCATGTAGACAGCAACCTTATCTAACCTGTCACAACTGTTCTTAGTCACCCTCAAATAAATGGTGAGACTGAAAGCAGAGCAGAGATAAGTGAGGGCCTTTTAAAGTGACTGTTGAAGGAGACTAGCCAAGAAGACTTGCCAAATCTCTGACAGCTTAACCTTCTGCTCTGTGTTCAACCAGAACCACCCTGTGAATGGATTGACCTTGTGTGTTGCCTCAGACACTTTTATTCATGATAACTAAAGGCATATGGGGAAAGAGAGTGCATTTCCCAGAAACCAACAGTATTGCTTACAGAACTACTTATGCTGTTTCCACTGAAACTGTAAACCTCCTAGGACCTGTCCTAGGAGGTTAGAAGAGGATCCTGCTTTCTCTGCGTGGGGGCACTAGGAGCTGTACTAACTTTAGTCAAGAAAAACTGTAGGAAACCAAAATGCCAGAGCTGATTATCTGCAAAGACAACTCATTTAGGACTGAGTAGCAATTGTAGGGAAGTTTTGAGACCAACAGGCTTTCTCTTTTGTAAATACCTCCTGAAGGTATACCAGGACAAAATGTGAAGAAGCAGAGCTCCTTCTCAAACATAAAGAAGGCGGGAAAGACATCACCCATTGTCTCCTAGTGGCTCTCCAGAGCACAGAAATAGTCTCATTGCTGTGTGTTCTCTCACTGGATGGAAATTATTTTAGGCAAGGAAAAAAGGATATCTGGTTAGTCCTTGGGCACTGCATCCGGTGTGTTTTGTCTAACCATGAGTGAATATGCTATAACAAAATAGTCTTTCTGAAGACTTTTTCATTACTTACCTGTCTGCTACCAACTTTTTAGGTGGATGCAAACAAAGAAGCCATCACACCTGTGATGGAGACACAGCACAGCTTTACTGTTTCGGATGTTAGCTGACACTGCTGTGCGACTCATTTCTCCCATTTCTCATCACTTTTTTGTTTCCTTCTATGCTTATTTAAGAGGATCAAAAAGTTATATGTTCTGTTAGCATCCGAATATAAGGTTTAAACTGCTCCAAGTTGCTGAGGCTGCCTTTAGTGATAGATTGCTAGAGCAGGGGAGAAGGAAAGCCCCTGTGAGCATTCAGTATCCCTCTTAAGTCATGTCAGATGATTTCTCATTCCCATTCTAGGATTTTGCTTAATTCTGGTGGAAAGGCAGTGAAAAAGTTTGCTAATGGAAGACCTAACTCAGTAGAGTTTGCTAGCTCTCTGTGCGTGGTGGTATTTGT
The DNA here is from genome assembly GCA_028555095.1 of Dicrostonyx torquatus. Lineage (NCBI taxonomy): Eukaryota > Metazoa > Chordata > Mammalia > Rodentia > Cricetidae > Dicrostonyx > Dicrostonyx torquatus. The sequence goes on along the minus strand of JAQHUG010000252.1, from coordinate 2,323,494 downwards.
GGAAACTTGCATGCTTGTGCACAGATATAGATAAGGCAGTGTGCATGGCAGGAAGAAACTATTACATATGTATTTGTATCACCCAAGGAGCTATATCAACTGTACATCTTGCCCCATTTGAGATATGAATTACACTACTGTTTGTGTGTTTTATGTGGAATAAAAGAGATCTCTTATGGATGGGAATGTATAAGAGAAGGCACTGGGGGTGGGATAAACTGCAGGGATGATGGAAGTGTGCAAGAGGATATATTAGTGTTGGGATATGGTACAGAAATGAAAGTTAACTACCAAGACAGGGCAAAAATTGGCAAGAACTCAATGAGTCTCTCTTTTCAGTTTAGAGATCAGAGTTAGAGAGAAAAATGACCTGTCCATGATTCATAGAACAAAAATACATAGTTATGTATTTCAGGACAGTAAAAATGGAATCATATACAGATAAAACCCATGCTTGGAAAGTCATAGACTCTAGGGCAGAAGTTACTTATCTTATTTTCCTAAATGGCAATATCATTAAACGTCCGTCTAACTGTTTACATTTGGAGATTTGTGCTGCTGCCAGCATTCACCAGAGAAACTTTATATGGTGGTGAATAGTGGTTGATGTAGAGATGCATTACTATCCAAAGTTCTGGAAATAAATGACTGTGGCGGCTGGAGTGATAGCTTAGAGATTAAGAGCCAAGGGACACCTATGTTCAATCTCCAGCACCCATAAGTCAGATCACAACGATCTGTATCCCCAGTCCCAGGGGATCACATAATTCTCTTCTTGCCTTGAGGGTACTGCATGCATGTGGTACACAGATATACATGCAGGTAAAACACTGATAAATATAAAATAATGAAAATAAAATAACTAAGGAACTGTGAGTGCTCACCCATTGATGGGACATCTATATCACTACCTTTGAAGATCAGAGAAAATGGTAGAAGAAAGGCTGAAAACAAATGTGAAGGCAAGAGGATGGGGAAGATGTCTGGAAAACGGTGCCCTCTAGACATAGCGTTGCTATTGTACATACAAACACATAGTAGCTGTGGTTATGTGCATAGGATCAATACAGTTAAATTTTTTAATATGGATGGAAGAGAGATGCCAAGGTCCCACCCCTGTCAAAGGACCTACTGGCAGTTAATGTCTCCTAAAGGTGTAGCCACTATTAGGTTTTCCATACCCTGGTAGATGACAATACACCCACATACATATTGACAACATTAATTGTACTCAGTGGGTTAATAAACAAATAAACAAGCACACAAATAATTTTAGAAAGGAAAACATGAAGTAGGGAAGGTGAGTGAGGGGAGAATTTGAAATGGGAATGGATATGATCATGACAAATTGTAAACACATCTGGAATTTTCTAAGAATTAATAAAAATATTTTAAAATCTGAAGGAAGATTTTTACTCATAGCTAAAAAGATAACCATAGAGAAGCCTAGTAGGGTTTCCAGCATCTCTTTACAACATGGCTGGCAAAGGTGGTGAAGAAAGGAGAAGTCGTAATATGGAAATGCAGCTTCTTCTCTAGATGGTCCTCTGGTTGGAGGGAAGGGCCCCTGTGCTTTTGTTTAAGTAGCATCTGGTGAATATTGATCTGGAAGGTCAGGCCTAATGAGAATGCTCAGCACAGCTTGGGGCATCTTCTGTCCAGGGAGTCATCTGTCCTCACCTGGTATCTTTTTGATTGCCACCATAAATTAATCAAGTTATTTTGAAGATTTTTGGTGTCTGTTGAAGACAATAAAATAGAAAGCCATTCTGAAGCCACACTATAGTCATGATTCCTTAAGCAATGCTAAATTCTTACTTTGCTGATATTAAATTCAATGACAATTTATCATGCGAAGGAGGCAAGATCGCCTTGTACATCATATATAGTTTTGCATCAACAGACTTTTGTTGGAACTGGAAAAATAACTCAGTCAGTGCTTGCGTGGTAAAGCGCTTACCATGCAAGCATGAAGCCATGAGCTTGATCTACAGAACACACATATAAAAACTGAGCAGGGCGATCTGTGTTTGTAACTCTGTTACCAAAGTTATCAAAGTCAGTCTGTGTTCTGACAGCCCTAACAAGTTAGGCTTAATCAGCCAATTAAAAAATTAGTAGTACAAATTAGAAAGGGAAGATTAGTGTGATTATATTGGGAAGAAGGGCAATGAGATTTAATAACACTAAGGTCCATTTTCATGATATTAGCAGGAGTGGAAATTTAAATACAAGGTCAGGGTTATGGACAACTAAGCAGTCTTTGTCCAGGTGTGGTCCTGTCATCACTGACCCGTCATTGTCTTAGCTCCAGTCTTCTCTGTAAGACGGCCTAAAGAACTGGACATCTTCTTTATTGTTTTAACTATTTTTTTTTCATTTTACATACCAAGTTCCCCTCCCTCCCCTTACCTCCCTCCTCCACTCCAATCCCTCTTCTTATCCATTCCTCCAAGGGAGTAAGGCCTCCCTTGGAGAGTCAGCAAAGTCTGGCATACCGAGTTGAGGCAATACCAAGGCCCACCTCTAGTATCAAGGCTGAGTCAGGCATCCCACCATAGGGAATGGCTTCCAAAAAGCCAGTTCATGTACCCAAAGTAAGTCTTTATTCCACTGCCAGAGCCCCTCCCCCAAAAGATCAAGTCGCATGACTATCATGCACATTCAGAGGGCCTAGTTTGGTCCCATGCAGCTTCCCCAGTTGTCAGTCCTTTGTCTGAGCTCCCACTAGCTCGGATCAGTTGTCTCTGTGGTTTTCCCAATCATGATTTTGACCCCTGTTGCTCAGATTCTAAAAATAAGTTTTCCCTCTCACTGGATCATGTTTTAGCCTTTTTCTTCCTACAGAATGAGGTTCATGGGAGGAATCATAACTTGTTGCCATCTATTTTTTCCATCGTCAGATAGCAAACATGAGAGTCTTAGAATATTCTCATTTTTGTCAGGGTGGCTATAATACCTCTACTCTAGTGACAGAGAAAGACACAAGTCTTGGGGATTATCAGCTGGACAGCAGAGCCTACACAGTGAGTTCCACACCAGTAAGATACTATGTCTTAAAACAGCAAATATTGACCCAAAGAATGGCAACTAAAGTTGTTTTCTGATCTCCATGTGCACTGTATGCTTGCACCTACATACATATTGTCTCTCTGTCTCTCTCTCTCCTTCCCTCTCTGTCAGTCTGTCATTTTTTCTGTCTCTGTCTCTCTCTCTCTCTCACACACACAAAGAGAGTTTGTTTCAGTTGACAATTATCTTTGTGTTTGTATATGTGTTTGTATGTATGTGTTAATATGGGAGATATGTTTCCCACTATATCATAAATGACACTCATACGTTAGTGGTAGTCGGTCACTGTGTAATGGGACTGAAAGCTCAGTCAACAGTAGAGAAATTATGCCTAGTACCTTCTCAGAGCTAATGAGAACATGGACATTGAAAAGAATACAGTATCATCACTTGGCTAGACCAGTATCATTTCCTACTATGTTTGAAGCCTTGCTCTTATACACACAGATAAATGCAGTTACCATTTTTCGTTAAGAAGCATTTCTTTATAGCAAATGGAGTGCACAATAGCAAATCTTAAATAGGCACAATACAGAGGTAAATGGATTGTGGGGACACATTTATCTCACAGTACGTGTGTCTATGACTCAGGGAAAATCACAAACAAGCTGGGAGAAAGATTATTTGAGGTAAAATATCATGAAGGATTCTGTGAAACAGTCTCTTCTAGAAATGGTTTCATAAACAAAAGCAGAACAATGACAATATCAATGGGCATATTATCATGGAGTGTTGTACTGCTAGACAAAACCCGCAGGTGAGTACTGAGTGCTGGAAGATGAGCCCCCATATTGGTTTTGCAATCCAGAATGGCCATCCCTGAAAATATATACACACAAATAACAAAACTGGACTCAACAGGTTGTATTTATGTGTGTGCGCATGCACAGCCACACACCCACACGCCATACACACACACACACACACACACACACACACACACGCAGCAACAATGGAAAAGAAAAAGAAAAAAGAAGCTTGAGAGTTGGAGGGACATAAGAAGTGTTGGAGGGAGAAAAATGGGGGAAGTGATATAACTATATTTCAGTTAAAAACATAATTTTAAAAACTACAAAAAGCAAAATAAATAAAAATAATATCCTACTTAAAAGAAAGAAATGTTTGAAATATCTCACTCACTTGTAATCCATAAACAACATCAGTACAGAACATGGCAGAGGGGAAATTTCCCCAAACATTTCATGGAAAATGAGGGCATCTTGATTTCTAGCTATAGCCACACACATATAGTACAGTGAACATGTGTATTACTTTTTTCAACTATGAATTCAAGTTATTTAATTTGAAGAACTTCAAGATTCCTTCCAGCTCTAAAATAGAGAGCCACTCTTGTTTGAATGCCTTGCATGCTGGTGAATGAAGAATTGCTCAGAGACAGAGGGTGGGATCCACATTTGCCTTTCCCAGTCTTGATTTTCTGTCTGTGCTTTGTCACAGGAGGAAGAAGATGGCAGCCTTTGTTTTGTTTCAGTACATGAAAGAAGACACTCATAATATTCCCTTCATAGGTTTTTGAAAATCTCTACACCCAGAGCCCAAAGGCTTGGTACTGATTTTTTGTATCATGCTAATAAAACTCTTGGTGCCAAGAACCCAATATGTTTTCACTTTATTTTATTTTTTTCATTTTTCCTTCCCTGTCAGTCACTGAAGCTGAAGCAGCAGGCTATTAGTTTACCCAATGTGTAATCTCAAGTCCCACAGAACAAGGGCTCACAGCTACTAGACTTTCTGACTGTGGAATTTACTTTTCATTTTTATTCATAGAGCACCATCAGCTGTTCCTTTAATACTAAAGTGAAAACATAACTGTCTGGTAATGAATTGGAAACCTCTTAAGGAGAACACACTTTAACACATCCTGCTAGCACTTGAAAAATACATCACAGTACCCTGAAAATGAACGAAGTTCTTCCTTTTTAGATTACGCCTATGATATTTACAATGGTGGTCATTATACTTTTTATCTAGCTGGAGCTATTCGGGTTTATTTTCAAATTTCATATTTGCTCTCATAGGAAAAAAGTCACTTAGTCTTCAGAGGTGGGGAATGGTTGAGCAGCAGGAAGGAGAAAGGATTATCAGCAGGAGAAGAAGGCCTCTGCCATGCCCCCTTCTAGAGATGCTGTGGGGGGCAATTCTTTTGTTATGAAAGAAACATTTCTTAAATGGAGTTTTTGTATGCTAATGGACATAAATCTAGTCACTCTTCCTTAACTGAGTCTCCGCAAGGCAAAATACACAGAGTGAGGACACAGTTTGTTTTATTTGCTCAGAAGATATTTAGTTTTGGAGGAACACTATTAGTAAATGTAAAGCAGTTCAAATATAGGTATGTTCAAATACACACACACACACCCTCTCACACACACACTTGTTGAATTCTTTTTTCATATTAACACTTAACACAGGTATCAAAAGTTATAAGCTAAAATCACAAACCTAATACAATACATAGCCACAACACCTAAAAAAAATTCTGCATTAAATACCAAAACGTTCAATAGAGAAAAATAGCCCCTCACCATGTTGCACACTGTCCAGTTTTTTTTCCTGCCACAGTTAAACATATTTTCTAAATAAAAGTCATCCATCTTTCTGTGCTTGGCAATTTCCTATGTGGACATCCGCAGCATACTGTGGACAAGCTGGTCATGTGGTCAGGAAAGATGTTTGACCAGAGTTGAAAAGGTATTGATCTAGATTTCTTTCCAGATCAATGGTTTAAATGATGGCTTTAATAAAAATCACTTTATATGTGAGCATGTGCTTTCAGCCTTTGAATTTGACTGTAATAATCATAACTATAACTACTACTACTACTATTATTATTATTATGAGCCTAGGAGTAAAGGACAATAATAAACAGCTTATGCCCTCT